>VZQC01007428.1:1013444-1033823 GCA_009823505.1 Rhizomys pruinosus | reverse complement strand
TTTTTAGTTTGGGGAAATTTTCATCTATTATTCTGTTGAAGATCTGATCAATACTATTCTCTTGAGATTCTTCTCCTTCCTCTATTCCTATGATGCGGAGGTTTGGTCTTTTCATAGTGTCCCATATTTCCTGGTTGTTCCACTTTTGTGTATTTTTAAATTTTTCATAATCTTTATTTGAGCTTTTTAATTGCTCTGTGTTATCTTCCAGGTCTGATATTCTTTGTTCTGCTTCCTCCATTCTACTTCTGAGGCTTTTTCCGTTTCTTTCTTCTTGATTGTCTGAGTGTTCTAATTCCTTTTTTGTTTCCTCCTGTGTTTTCTTTAGTACTTCCATTTCCTTTTTGGACTTCTCAATCTCTTCTTTGTGCTTCTCAATCTCTTCTTGGTGCTCCTTACTTCTTTGGTTGGCTTCCTTTTTCAGTGCTTCTACTTCATTCGGAGTTTGTTTTTTTTCTCTCTCTAGTTCTTTCTGCAGTTTGTCATTCTGTTCCTTTAGTTCTTTCCGAAGTTTGTCATTGTATCCCTCTAGGTCCTTTTTGAGTTTTTCATTCTCTCTCTTTAGTTCTCTGACTTCTTTATTTTCTTTAATTCCTCTGTGTATGTCTGCAATTATTCCTCTAAGCTCTGTTCCTTGGGTCTCCTCCAAGGGGATCGCATTGTAGCTATCTCCTGCAGGTTTGGTAGGGCCTGGTGTGGGAATATCCTGTGCCTTTCCCATGTTGTCCCCTCATTGTGTCCCTGGCATGTGGGTTTCCCTTTTGTGGTTCAAGTCACAAATGACTTTTCACTATATTAGCGGATGGTTTTGCTTGCCTCCTTCCAATGCTTTTTTCCCCTTTCCTCCTCCTTTTTTTTATTTTTTTTTTATTTTTATGGTTTATTGACTTGCCTGTGTTTCAGGTTTTCAATTTTGTGTATATATTGGATGTTGGAAGCCTAAGTCAGTCTTCTCTTTCTGTTCTGAAGGTTCTCCAAAAGGAAGACCACTTGGATTCTCAGCAATTCCCTTGGCCGGGGGTGAGGGGGTGGGGGTGGTTGCACGACTGACCTAGCCCGCACCCTGGTACCTCTGGGACGGGGACCCCGGAAAGAGGCCTCAGAGCTGAGACCCTCTCCCACCTGCCCCTTTGCCAGACCACCCCACCTGTAGCTGTGTACCTGCCCTGCTTGTGCGCGAGTTATGGCATCTTGCCTGCGACTCAGGAGCCTGCCCACAAGTCTGCTAGCCGGGACCAGAGCAGAAGTAAACACGAACCTCTGTTCACTCTGCAGAGGCAGAGCATGATCCCTCCAAGACGGGCACCCCAGAAACAGGGCTCAGAGCCGAGACCCTCTCCCAGCTGCCCCTGTGCCAGACCACCCCACTTGTAGCTGTGTACCTGCTCTGCTTGCGCGTGGGTTATGGTGTCTTGCCTGCGTAATTAATAGTTCTAATAGTAGTTGTAGTAATTATAGCAGTTATAGTTGAGAGAAAAAGTGGAGACTAGCAGTATTTATAGAGTATCTGTGATGATGAATCTGTATTGAGCAAAGGAGCATTCATATGAAATATAGTACCATGAAACAAGACTGAATATTCTCATTTACAGTTAATATTTGAGGATTGTCATTTCCTTGAGCTAATAAAGGATTGATCTGAGCATCACACCCATGTATTAAGAGGGCCATGCATCTCCTCTTACCACCTTTCGAACGAAGACATGGGATACTGCATTCCATTCATTCTTTCTGTAACCAGACTGTATTAAATATTTTGAAGCCACCATTTTCTCACCTATTAAGTGTTGGATATAATGGGGTGGGACATGTAACAGTGTTAGAGTGCGTGCCTAGCAGGGTTCTATCCCTAGCACTGGGGAAACAGCAACAAGTTGAAGATAATAACCAGCTGATTTTCTCATAGGATTTATTTATTTATTTATTTATTTATTTATTTATTTATTTATTTTTGTCTTTTGGAGACAGAGTTTCTCTGTAGCCCCAGCTGGCCTGGAACTTGCTATGTAGACCAGACTGGTCTTGAACTCACAGAGATCCACTTGCCTCTGCCTCCCAAGTGCTGAGATTAAAGCTATGTGGCACCACACCTGGCTTTCTCATAGTGTTTATAAAAGGACTTTTTTTTTTCATTGAGACAAGGTCTCACTATGTAGCTCTGGCTGGCCTGGAACTCACTATGTAACCAGGCTAGCCTTGAACTCACAGAGTCAAGAATAATTTTTGAAAGGATGATATTGACAAAGCATTTTACAGTATAAACTTCCTGAGGGGATGGTGGTTACCAATGGCATTTGATGCTGTCTTTTAGATGTGATACTTATGTTAACCTGGTTTGGGAGTAATGAACTGATAAGGAGAAAGGGCTTATTTTTACTCACAGCTTAAGATATGTTGACCCCTGGGTCTAATTTGTGTCAAGTTAACAAAAACTAACCATCACAACAGGAAGCCAGCCAATACAGGCATATTCTTCCAGTTTTCATGCATTCAACTCAAAGCACAAAGGCTTTCTCTTAGGTATGTTGTACTCAAATTCCATTGGACTGAATCTAGGAACAGTGGATTTCTTTTTTTTTTTTTTTTTTTTTTTTTTGTCTTTTTTTTTTTGAGACAGGGTCTCCCTGTAGCTCTGGCTGTCCTGGAACTCACTCTGTAGACCAGGCCGGCGTCAAACTCACAGAGATCCACATGCCTCTGCCTCCCAAGTGCTAGGATTAAAGGCGTGCACCACCACACCCGGCATTTATTTATTTCTGTATGTGTATCAATGTACTGTCTGCATGCAAGTTTGTGCACCTGTGTCGTGCAATGCTGTGGAGGTCAGAAGAGGGTGTTGTATTCCCCTGGAACTGGAGTTCTCCTGGAATTGGAGTTTCAGACGGTTCTCGGCAGCCATGTGGGTGCTGAGATCGAACCGGGGTCCTCTGTGTAAGAGCGATCTGCGCTCTTAACCGCTAGGCCATCTCTCCAGCCAGGAACAGTGGATTTCTTATCACCTGGTCCTACTCAATGACTTACCTGTTTGTGGAATCAATTGACTGATGAAATGAATCCTTCACAGCTCAGTACAGTAAGTTGCAGTAGACTGGATGACTTGCCAGTTTTGCCCATAGATGGTAATGGGCAATTTTGAAAATTGACTTTGGTGGGGCAGATGGCTTATGCCTATAATTCCAGCACTTGGGAGTTGGAGACTGGAAGATCCAGAGTTCAAGCCTAACTTGAGCTCCATAGTGAGTTCCAGGCTAGCCAGAACTCATTGTGAAATCCTGTTTCAAAAGAAAAACAAAGCCTAGATTGGTGGCACACTCCTTTAATCCTACCACTTGGGAGGCAGAGGCAGGTGGATCTCTGTTTGTTCAAGACCAGCCTGGTCTACAGAGTGAGCTCCAGGCCAGCTGGAACTAAAGGGAGACCCTGTCTCAAAAATACCAAAAAACAAAAGAGAAATAAAAATTGACTTTGCTGTATTAGAGTTTTAGTTTTCTGTCTCAAAAAAGCATTTGTTTTCAATTCTTGAGACCATTCCTTGTTCTCAAAAGTCTGGGAGTCACACCATGGGCAATGTTGGGAACCTCATTCTGGTTATAAATGGGGCAGTTAAGTAAACAGTAAATGCTTGTTATTCCCAAAATGAAAGTATGGGTCCTATTATTGGGATTTGGAACTCAGGAAATTTATATTCTTAAAATTACATGTCTCAGGGCTGGAGTGATGGCTTACCACTTAAGAACACAGGCTGCTTTTGCAGAGGACCCAGGTTCAATTCCCAGCACCCATATGGTAGCTAACACTCCTCTGTAACTCCAGTTTCAAGGAATCCAATGCCCTCTTCTCACCTCCACAGGCGTAGTGTGACGTGGGTGCACTTATAAACATGCAGGCAATATACTCATACACATTAATAAAAAAAAAATAGATTTGATGTTAAAATTAGAACACATTTTGTCAGATCTGGGCTTACCACAATTCCAAGGGTCACACAGATGTCAATTTCTTTCAGAGGCTGTCAATCTTCTGACCTCTTCCTCTGTAACTGAGGTCCCGTCCCATGGCTGTAAATGGGTGGGCCTCAGTCACCATCCTGCTGCTACTGTTGCCGCTACTCCACCACCATGTGCCAACAGGTAGCCCACCCTGGAAATTGAAGTAAATCATGTTTCCGGAGTGACTTAAGTCTCATATGCCTGTCTTTTATCAGGGGTTGATAACGTTATAACCTAACACATTGTACTATAATTGTTTGTTGGTGACTTTTTCTATATTACTAAACTGGAGAAGAGAAACCAGGTCAGATTTGTATTTGTACCTTCTGTCCTTTGTAAAGAACAGGACATTCATGGATATACACAGAGCCTTGATGGAATTAGTCATTGTCCACAAAATGGGTGTGCAGTGGAGCTTCTTGTCCTCAGTGTCCTCACGTCTACCTGAGAGCTTTAGTGGTTAGGCTTACATCCGAATGGTTGTGCTTTCCTTGCAAAGGAGGTAGGAATGACTTATCACAGTGTGTCTTTGCTCAAATCATGTTTTAATGAGTCTGCTGAGAATGCCAAAACCGTCCTGACAGTACAAGATCACTGAATCTTTTTGTAGTGTCTTCTGTCAGAAATGACAAACTCTTTATGGGGTGTGTTTAATAGAATGGTGTGATTCTGAGATCAAGTGAAGATGACCTACAAGAAGGAGATTTAAGAGGTCCTAGAAAACAGTGATTGATTGTGGAGTTAAGGTGTTCTTCCTCCCTGCTTCACTGTCAGTGGTTGTCTGTAGATTTCCCAATGCAGGTGGGGCCAGCTGGGTACTCTGAGTATCCTGTGGCTGCAGAAATGGGGAGGGAGAAAGTACCAGGAAGCCCAGAGAGGGGGAAAGATGGACTGAATAAGGAGCAGGGAGAAATTCCAGCTTTATTTTTTTCAACCCGGTGTCTTTATATTGGACCTTGGGGGTTGGAGCATCCAGGAATTTACAGCATATACAGGGTGCCAGACAACCAAAACTGAGGTATGTACTACTGGAATGTGACAATATCTTTCCCAAAGCATCAAAGGCAGAGGCACCAAGCAGGTTTCTTTAGGGAGCAGGAAATCCACAAGATTCCGGCCTCTGAGGGCTGGGGGTTGCCAGGCTCTGAAGCTGACTTCCTAAGTGCTCCAACCAAATGGAATGCCCAAACCTGATGATATGAGTGAGTTATCACAGGGTTGGTACTTGGGGATGGGGCTCAATAGTAGAGTCTTGCCTGCTCTGTGGGAGAACATGGATTAATTTCTAGCACTGCTAAAGGGAAGGGGGAGGGAGAGAGAAAAAGAGAGAGAAGGAGAGAGAGGCAGAAGCTACGGAGGCAGGAAAAGGAGAAGAGAGGAATGTGAGTTGCAAATGTTTCTGTCCCTTTCTCTTCACTGACAGCCTTTGCCAAATGGTCTTACCTACTAAATGCAAGAAGCTCTGAGGCTTCCTAGAGTGGTTGACTTTGTACATGTTTTTCTCATGCAAGGCTATTTCATAACCACCAGAGTCTTATCCAGGGAATAAAACAAACTAGAATATGGAGTTGGACGACTGAACAGAAGGCTGTGTTTCTGTAATCTCCTGAAGTTGCTAATTTTCAAGTGCCTGTTCCAGGGAGTGTAAACCACTTGGCCCAGTTCCTTCCTGCCTATCCACAAAATGCCAGATGGCCCTGAGACATCAGGTTTGCTTATTAATCAAAACCAATGTCATGTATACACCAATATAACATGCAGATTGATAAAGTTATGCAATTATCATGGGAGCAGGGAAGTTTTATATCCAATGCCTTCACAATTTGTAGTGTTTACAGACCACTTTGGGGATCTTTCTCTGAGTATAAATCAATCTCTTTCATCCTGTTTGTTTCCATACATCATGGAGGTTTTTTGCTTTGTGCTTTTGGTGGTTTCCAGCATGACTGGAATTCTTCCTTTTGTGTGTTAGACTAGCATCCGCTGTAGACATCAGCCCAGTAAACCACAGGCTGCTGGCATTCTGTCTCACACTGTACTCTCTAACTCAAGACCCAATAGTGTTACCATTTCTGTTGTTTGATTTTGAGACAGGGTCTCACTATGTAGCTGTAGCTGGCTTGGAACTTACTTTGTACACCAGGCTGGCCTTGAACACACAGAGATCCACCTGCCTCTTTTTCCCAAGTGCCGGGATTAAAGGTATGTGTCAACACACATGGCCAGTATCATTTTTGTTTGTTTGTTTTAAGCTAAGGGAAATTTGGGACTGATTACTGTGCAGCAGATTTACAGGAATTCCTCCTTGAAATTAGTACAACTTTGGAAAGGGGACAAACATGGCTGCCCTACCTGTCCTTCCTTCAGATATCCATCACCTTTTACCTTGCAGAGGATTGGCTACTTAAAGGGAGAGAAAGAAGGAGAGGGAAACAGAGGGAGTAGGAGAGAGGCATTGGATCCTAATGAGTGTGAAATGTGGAAAGCAGTATTATTATTTTTTAGCAGTATTATATTTAACAGGAATATGTTTCTTGTTTCAACATTTATTTTAAAGTGTGTGTGTGTGTGTGTGTGTGTGTGTGCACGCGCGTGCGTGCGCGTGCACGCGCTTGACTCCCCAAGATGGCTGGAGGACATTGGGCCCTGTGGAACTGGACTTATAGGTGGCTGTAAGCCACAGTGAGCCAACTAACATGGGTGCTAAGAAACAAACTCCAGTCTTCAGCAAGAGTAGAAAGTGTTCTTAACAACAGAGCCACTTCTTCATTTCCCTGCCCAATATTTCTTCTCAAAAGAATCTTTATGCTTAAAAAGTACTTAAATTTCCTTTTTCCCTATTTCCATATGAACATGTGTGATATTTGCATGTTTGCATTTGTGTGGATGCATATATGTGGAAGCCAAATGGTAACTCATTTTCTACCCATCTTCCACCTTATGCATTGAGTCAGGGTCTCTCAGTCCAGCCCACAGTTCTCTAATGTGCTTTGTCTTGCTCTCTACCTTGCTCTGGGCATCTCCTATTTCCACCCTCTGGTGCTGAAAGTCTGGCAGGCTGCCATATCCACCTGGCATTTATGTAAGCTCTGGGAATGCAAACTCTGGTCCTCACACTTGGGGGGGTCGTCAATACTTGAAACCGTTGACCCTCTCCCCACCTCCCTATTTTGCATTTTCATTGGCTAACAAAATAGTACATTTCTTTATGACATTTGCATATAGTTTTGGTTGACCCTCCTCCCAACTCCTTCCTCTCCCCCAATACCCTATCCTCCAGTGTCTCCCTGAAACAGAATCTTGCAAGAAATATAGCTCCCACTTATTGGTGTTGGTACTGAGTACTATTTTATATGACTTGCATAAAAGTGCTTATGCTTCTGTTTTGTTGAAAAGAGAAGGAGAAAGGGAGAGGGAGAAGGAGATGGAGGGAAAAGAAGAGAGACAGGGAGAGGGAAGGAGGGACAGAGAGAGAGAAAGAGAGAGGGAGAGAGAGAGGCATTGAATACTAATGAGTGTGGATGTTGACAGCAGTATCAGTTTTAGCAGGCATATGTTATACATAAATCAGAGAGAAAGAATAATTGCCTAATATATTCATCTGAATATTGTGCAGTCCATTACTTCCATTCCTGTTCTTCTCCATATTTTAAAGCTAAATAAAGATGCTTTACTGCATGAGAAAGAGGATCTTCCACTACTCAGTTTTCTTTTCTAGCATACATATTTCTGAGATGACAAAATAGCATATTTTTTTTCCATATTGAACAGAAAACTGAGTTAAGGGCATCTTTATAGCAGTAACTTTTTGAATGAGGTATTTACTATACAGCCATGTTGAGATCAGTTTTCAATTTTCAAATGATGAGGAAATCAGGCAATTAAATTAATTTTTAAAAATGTCTGAATTGGAAACACCTACTGTTGTGTTATACCAATCAGTGTAGTCCTGCTGTGCACTGGATAGTGGATCCAGTATTTAAAATCTAGTCCAAAGTCAGTGAAAGGCCCAGAAACCCATTTGTATTTAGTGTGTGTGTGTGTTTGTGTGTGTGTGTGTGTGTGTGTGTGTGTGTGTGTGTGTAAGTGTGCATGCACGTAGGTGCTCATGTGTCTAGAGGTCTGAGGTACATCTTGGGAGTATTCTTCAGTTACTTTCCACCTTCCTATTTGAGGTTTTTCCAAGACTCAGTCTGGAACTCACTGATTTGGCTATGCTATATGGCTACCAATCTTCAAGGAGTCAATCTTTCTTGTTTTTGTCTTCCCAAACCTGGGATCACAGGCACAGTTGCTATGTCCAGCATAAAAAGCTGGGGATAGTAGACTTGGTCTCAGGTACTCATTATTTTGTGGCAAGCCCTTTACCCATGGAGCCAACTGCCCAGCTTGTAAATATCCTGATGTGCTGTATGATGTGGTGTAGTATGATGTGCTAGAGTCCATTACTCATTGAACATAAGTTGAAATGGATTGAATATCCCCATCGTCTACCAAATATCTCAGCTTTGAGTTCCATCTCTTCCATACTGTGTGCTTCACTTTGTCATTGCCTGATTTCTTGGAGCCAAGGCTCATTGCAGAAGCTCAACATTGAGAGAATATCATATACAACAACACACTGCATGTTGCTATCCTGAGGGAAAAAACATTCAAAATGGACTGGTATGGTTGCTATTGAGTGTTTATTGATTCTGTACCTTGGCAAACTGTAAACATTGTAACTTGAACAGAAGCAGGTTGGGCAGAGGACTTGAGTGCATTTTGTATACCTGTTCAGTCTGCTTCGTTGAGGAATAGTCAGAACTTAATAGACTGTGCTGTAGCTGTTTGCTAACTTGATGAAGCGGTTGGTTTGTCCTTGTCAGATATATCTGGAAACCATCCCATTGTCTTCAAATGAGAGTGTATAAGAGCCCATTTGCCCTGCCCTCCACTGAAGTGCTGTCATCCTGTCCTAGAGGGAATTGGAATTTATTGCTTGCCTTGTCTGGAGAGAAAGTCCGCCTGCTCTCAGATCTCATTAAGTCCCTTGCTGTAGCCAGAAGAAAATTTCCCAACTGTGAACAGAGCTCCTTATTTCTCATGCTTGTCTAGGGAATCTCTACCAACTAGAGCTGAGAATCCTGCTTTCCTGGTATATGCCTGATGCTTTTAAAAGATGAGGGCCTTACTAGAGGTAATATTCCCCAGATGACAACATTTTAAAATCACAAGACTGCCATATGGCCTGAAAGCACATGTCTTGAGTGACTTTGATGTCCAGTAGCTGACAGCAATGCTTTCCTTGTACACTCTGTACCTACGCTCTCAAAGTCTACTCAGTCATGGCTCCTGGCTACATCTTCAGCAGCAGAGCACTCTGCCCATTTTCCCTACTCCTCTTTGACTTATATCTCCTACTGGAAACATGAAGTACTGCTGTATGCCTCTTTGTGGGGCATCCTTTTCCTCATTCTAAGCTCCTCAGGGCCACTTCACACTGAATGAACTCTGTGTTTTGTTTTTGTTTTTTTTTTTAGTGTAAATCTCTTCATTCTACCATGACTTCCTTAAATAGGGATTCAAGTTTCATTCCTTTATGTTTCCAAGTTCTCTGATAGTGCTTAGAATGTGATAATGTATAAATCTTTGCTCAATGCATTTGAACTTATCTGTTCCACCACTTGACTCTGTCCTTACTTTTTCATCATTATCTTCCTTGACACCCATTGTCACCTGGTGATAGTTATCAGAGACCTCTTTGAGCTTGTGCAGTACTTTTACTTGCAGGATGTCAGGCCTTATTTACTTGACCTGTGTTTAGACTGGTATCTCTCTTTTGAATAGAAACATTTGGTAGTCTTTGTTAGCCACCTAACTTCACCAATAACCTCTAGTAATTATTCAGTCCCTGAAGAAGGATTTCAAAGTCTTTCTTGTCTTTCCATCCATCCATCCATCCATCCATCCATCCATCCATCCATCCACCCATCCATCCATCCCTCCATCCATCTAGCCATTCTTGCACCATCCATTCCCCCTTCCTTCTTCTTCCTTGTCTATGGTTTTTAATGTGGATGTTAGAGCTTCAAATTTAAACAGGCATCAAAAGGAGGAGAATGAGAAGAAGGGAAGCAGGTGCCAAGGAGGAGAGACTGGTGGATCACTGATGAGCACCTTCAAACCATGTTTCTTTTCTTACTTTTCAGTTTCAGGCAATGTTGCAGTTCCCTCTCCCTGTTATCTTCATCTTACCCATGTGTACTCCCACAAACCCCTTTTGTCCAATCTTGCCCCTTCCAACTTTCTTACTCTTGTGTGTGTGTGTGTGTGTGTGTGAGAGAGAGAGAGAGAGAGAGAGAGAGAGAGAGAGAGAGAGAGACCCACTTTACTTAGTTAAGGTTGCTTACATGGGCATGGATGGGTGGTTCTTTATTTTGGCAAGGGCAGTGTAGCAGGAGCATATTTCAATCTCTTAAGTTATCCTTCTTCTGGGACTTGAATATCACCATCGCTTTTCATCTGTTGACCTCCAAAATGCCAAGTGCCTGAATGACCCAACCTCATATTTTGAAGGTTTCTTCCTGCCTCTCCTCCATTGCATGAATTGTTCTGTCCCTTGAACATGGCTTGTTCTGTCTTGTCTGTTGCTTGGTATCCTGAACTGTTCTGCCCTCATGAGGCAGACAGAGATGCTCCTTTGTCATGTATTCTTGACCCAACACTCATCTGCTGGTTCATCCATAGATGTTTAAAAAGTATCATTTATACATATATCACTTATGGTAGCCCAGAACCCCACGATGGCCTTGAGTTCTCATCTTGCTGTTCTTAGCATCTTAACATTGTTTGGTGAATCACCAACATCTTAGATAGATGAGAATTACTGAAAACAGTCCCAACTGGAGACAGTGAGGTTTGAATCCTCATTCTGCCCCTGGCTACCTTATGATCAAAAAATGAGTGATGTGGCTTCATGGGAGATAAGTGCAGACATCAGAATCAATGTTTATTTTGAGAGTGAGTTGCTTATTCTTTAAAAGTTATTTTATGAACTTTTAGTATTTTATAAATGAACTAGTGTTTTTCTTCCATTATTTTATGGGAAGGGTGATAATTGTCTTGAGGTGTGTTTTATTTGCCTTCCATTACAAAAGAGTTATTCTTTACTAAAGTATTATACAAATGGAGAGCAGCAGAGGGTTCTTTCTCAAGAAGTTTCACAATTCTGTGACTCAGTGCTAACCTGAGGCCAGCTTTGAGCAAATCGCATTGGTGTATCAGTTTTGTCTTTGGAAAAATGATTTAGCCTTGCCCCCTAGAGCACATTTCCCTCATTTGGAAAATATAGTATCTCGGAGATCTCCTGAGCCCAGCAGAAGGAAAGAGGGAGAGACAGGTAGGAACTGGGTGCCTTGGCGAGCTGATTGTTGATCCCTTGGTCCTGCTTTCTTCGGTTCGATTGACCTTTGTGGCTGTGAGGTTGGAGTTATCCTCCCAGCTGGGATTAAAGGTGTGGTCTTCGGCTTGATTAGATCTAGTGGCTGTGGGGGTGGAGTTATCCTCCCAGCGGGTATTAAAGGCACGCTTGTGTGACTCTTGAGATTTGAGATCTCCTGAGCCCAGCGGCAGGTGCCAACTGAGATTACGAAGAAGCATCTGAAGGAGGCAAGCAAAGCAAGCCTTCAACACAGTGAAGAGGCATTTAGGACTCACATTGGAATTGGAATACAGGCAAGGAGAAGCCCATATGCCAGGATCACGAAGAAGAGACTACACTGGAAAGGGGCAGGATAATCCCACGCCAAGCTTTACCAACCCTATGGAAGACTCCTGCAGTGGGATCCCTCCGGGGATGCCCCAGGACACAGACATCAGAAACACAATTGGGAACATACTTAAAGAACTACAAGATCATAAAGAACAAATTAAAGAACTAAGAAAAGAGAATGAGGACCGAGAGAGAGAGAATGACAAGCTCCGGAAGGAAGTAGAAACACTGAAAAGATCCCATGCTGAAAAAGAAAAAGAAACCAACCAGCAAACAAAAGAGCTACAAAAAGAGATCGAGAAGCTCCAAAAAGAAATAGAAACACTAAAGAAATCAGAAGAGGAAATGAAAAAGGAAATCAAACACTCATCCATTCAAGAGGAAAGGAATGAAAAAAGCCTCAGAAGCAGAATGGAGGAAGCAGAACAAAGAATATCAGACCTGGAGGATAACACAGAACAACTAAAAACCTCAAGGAAAGATTATGAAAAATTTAAAAATACACAAAAATGGAACAACCAGGAGCTGTGGGACACTATGAAAAGATCAAACCTCCGCATCATAGGAATAGAGGAAGGAGAAGAATCCCAAGAGAAAGGTATTGATCAGATCTTCAACAGAATAATAGATGAAAACTTCCCCAAACTAAAAAAGGACAAACCAATACCAATACAAGAAGCACATAGAACTCCAAACAGACAAGATCAGAAAAGAAATTCTCCACGCCACATCATAGTTAAAATGCTGGACACCCAAAACAAAGACAAAATTCTTAAAGCGACAAGAGAAAAACAACAAGTGACCTATAAGGGGAAACCTATCAGAATAACAACGGACTTCTCACAGCAAACGATGAAGGCAAGAAGAACCTGGAGCAAAGCATTCCCAGTGTTGAGGGACAATGGATGCCAGCCCAGGTTACTATACCCAGCAAAAATGTCAATCATAGTGGAAGGAGAGAGGAAAATCTTCCATGACATAAACAACTTGAAAGAATACATGTCCGGAAAACCAACCCTTCAGAGAATACTTGAAGCAATCCAAAGAACAGAAGAAAGGAGCAACCAACCCCAGGCAACTAGAAGGAGAAATCAATAAAAGCATAACTGCAGAAGTAGAAACCTAAATCAAAACCGCAGATGGATAATAAGGCAAAAGGAAGCAACACAAACCTATCAGTCATAACCTTAAATATTAATGGACTAAATTCCCCAATCAAAAGACATAGACTGGGAGACTGGATTAGGAAACAGAATCCATCGATATGCTGTCTGCAAGAAACACATCTTACCTTCAAGGACAGGCACCACCTTAAAGTGAAGGGATGGAAAAAAATATTCCAAGCAAATGGTACCAAAAAGAAAGCAGGTGTTGCTATTTTAATATCGGATAAAATAGACTTCAAAGTAAAAGAAATCAGAAGAGACAAAGAAGGCCATTACATTTTCATCAAAGGAACAATCCACCAAGAAGATTTCACAATTATGAATATATATGCCCCAAATTCTGGTGCACCAAACTTTATAAAGACAATTCTCCAGGACCACAAGTCACAGACTAACCCCAGCACACTCATAGTGGGAGATTTCAATACCCCACTGAGTCCTTTGGATAGGTCAACAGGACAAAAAATAAACAGAGAGACATCTGAACTGAACGATATGATACACCAAATGGACCTCATAGACCTCTACCGAACATTCCATCCTAATACCAGAGAATACACTTTCTACTCAGCACCCCACGGAACATTCTCCAAAATCGACCACATCCTGGGACACAGAAGAAACCTCTACAAATACAAAAAGATTGAAATAATTTCATGCATCCTGTCAGACCACAGTGCAATGAAGCTCAACATCAACACCAGGACAAGCCCTCCTGCCTACAAGAACACATGGAGACTAAACAACACACTCTTGAATAATGAATGGGTCAAGGAAGAGATAAAGAAAGAAATAAAAACATTCCTGGAACTGAATGACAATGACAATACAACACAACAAAACTTATGGGATACCTTAAAAGCAGTCCTAAGAGGGAAATTTATAGCCCTGGGTGCCTACATTAGAAAAACAGAAAGAGCACAAGTGAATGATCTAACACTACAGCTAAAAGCACTTGAGAGGCAACAACAGATGAACCCTAAACGCAACAGACAGGAAGAAATAACAAAAATCAGAGCAGAAATCAATGAAATAGAAACAAAGAAAACAATACAAAAAATCAATGAAGCCAAAAGTTGGTTCTTTGAAAGAATAAACAAGATAGACAGACCTCTAGCCCAGTTAACAAAAAGAAAGAAGGAACAACTCCAAATCAATACAATCTGTGATGAAAAGGGAAATATCACAACGGACAAGGAAAAGATCAAGAAAATTATATGGGAATATTACAAGAACCTATATTCTACCAAGTTTGAAAATCTAGAAGAAATGGATGAATATCTGAAATCTTGGGAATCACCAAAGCTTGGCCAAGAGGAGACCAGCAGCTTAAACAGACCCATAACATATGAAGAAATAGAGGATGTAGTAAGAAGCCTCCCAACTAAAAAAAGCCCAGGCCCAGACGGTTTCACAGCAGAATTCTATAAAACATTTCAAAAAGACCTACAACCATTATTTCTGAAACTGTTTAGAAGTATACAATCAGAGGGAATTCTCCCAAATTCCTTCTATGAAGCCAACATCACTCTATTACCAAAACCAGGCAAAGATCCAACTAAAAAGGAGAATTATAGACCCATCTCCCTCATGAACACAGATGCCAAAATTCTAAACAGAATACTGGCAAATCGCATACAGACCCACATCAAGAAGATCATCCATCATGACCAAGTTGGATTCATACCAGAGATGCAGGGATGGTTCAACATACGAAAATCAATAAACATCATCAAACACATAAACGGAATCAAAGACAAAAACCACACCATCATCTCAATTGATGCTGAAAAAGCCTTTGACAAAATCCAGCATCCCTTCATGCTTAAAGTCCTAGAAGGAATTGGATTGGAGGGATCATTCCTCAATGTAATCAAAGCCATATACAGGAAACCCACAGCCAATATCATCCTAAATGGGGAAATGACGGAAACATTCCCTTTAAAGGTAGGAACTCGGCAAGGCTGCCCCCTATCACCACTCCTCTTCAATATAGTGCTTGAAACACTTGCTAGAGCAATAAGGCAAGAAAAGGATATTAAAGGAGTACTAATTGGAAAAGAGGAAGTCAAACTATCCCTATTTGCTGATGATATGATTGTTTACTTAAGAGATGCAAAAAACTCCACCAGAAAACTCCTAGAAACGATTAACAGCTTCAGCAAAGTGGCAGGATACAAAATTAACCTTAGAAAATCAATGGCCTTTCTTTACACCAAGAACAAGCAACTGGAGAAAGAATTCAAAGAGACCTTCCCACTCACAATAGCCTCAAAAACAATAAGATACCTAGGAACAAACCTAACCAAAGACACCAAAGACCTCTACAACAAAAATTTTAAACCCTTAAAGAAAGAAATTGAAGAAGACCTCAGAAGATGGAAAAACCTCCCATGCTCATGGATTGGGAAAATTAACATTGTAAAAATGTCCATTTTACCAAAACTCTTGTATAGATTTAATGCAATCCCAATCAAAATCCCCAAGAGTTTCTTCACAGGCTTGGAAACAAAAGTTCTTAAATTCATTTGGAGAAACAAAAGACCCCGAATAGCCAAATCAATCCTGAGTGAAAAGAGCTACACAGGAGGGATCTCTATACCAGATTTTAAACTATACTACAGGGCTATAGTCATAAAAACAGCCTGGTACTGGCACAAAAACAGACCTGTTGACCAATGGAACAAAACCGAAGATCCAAATCTGAGCACATACAATTTCAGCCATCTCATATTTGACAAGGGGGCCAAGAAACCACAATGGAGAAAAGACAGCATCTTCAGCAAGTGGTGTTGGCAAAACTGGATCACCACTTGTAGAAGAATGAAATTAAACCCCTACCTCTCACCCTGTACAAAAGTCAACTCCAGATGGATTAAAGACCTCAACGTGAAACCCCAAACTCTGAAGGTGATAGAAGAAAAAGTTGGCAGCAGACTACAAGACATAGGCGTAGGAAAAGACTTCCTAAATCAGACAGCAGCTGCACAAGAATTAAGGTCGACAATTGACAAATGGGACCTCATCAAACTCAAAAGCTTCTGTACATCAAAAGAAACAATCAAGGAAGTGAAGAGAAATCCCACAGAGTGGGAGGAAACCTTCACTGCAGATACATCTGACAAAGCATTGATTTCCAGAATATATAAACTACTCAAAAAACAAAGAAAAAAGAAAACAAATGACCCGCTCAATAGATGGAGCAAAGAACTGAACAGAGACTTCACAAGCGAGGAATTAGAGATGTCTGAGAAACACCTCAAGAACTGTTCAACATCACTAATCATTAAGGAAATGCAAATGAAAACCACTTTAAGATATCATCTTACTCCAATAAGACTGGCTAGGATCAAGAAAACAAATGATACCAAGTGCTGGAGAGGTTGTGGGGAAAGGGGAACACTCATCCACTGCTGGTGGGAATGTAAACTCGTACAGCCACTATGGAAAGCAGTGTGGAGAACCCTTGGAAGACTTGGAATGAACTTGCCACCCGACCCAGCCATACCACTCCTGGGCATGTACCCTCAAGACTTACGCCACCACAGAGATACATGCACGGCCATGTTTATTGCAGCTCTCTTCACAATAGCAAGGAGCTGGAACCAACCTAAATGCCCCTCAACTGACGAGTGGATAGAGAAAATGTGGTACATCTACACAATGGAGTTCTATGCAGCAGTAAAGAAAGACGACATCACGAGCTTTGCAGGAAAATGGCTGGAGCTAGAGGACATCATGCTGAGTGAAGTAACACAGTCCCAGAAAAACAAACGACGAATGGTATCCCTCATCTGTGGATGCTAGTGCCAATTACCCAATTGTAAGTATTTCTTGTATAGGGCCCCCTGAGCTTTTGTCCAAAGCAGTTGGGCATAACGCATTTTGGAAACAACAACAACAACAGAAAAGACTGCATCAAAGAACTGACTGAAACAGTGAACTTCTGCTCAAAACAGTCAACTTCCCCAACTTCCCCATGGAAAATATTGAGAATGACTAAGAGATGGAAAGCATGTCTGGCAGAATGCATGCGCTCTGGCGGGGTGGGGGAATGAGCGGGAACATGTGTCTAGATTTGTTTAAAAATAAAAAAATAAAAAAAGGAAATATAGTATCTCATGTTGCATTTTTCTCAAAAAGAGAATTTGATAATGTTTTACACACCTAACGTATTGTAGAAACATCCACTGGGAATAATGGCACATGCATTTAACCCAAGCTCTCTCTGGAGGCTGGAGCAGATGGAGAGGCTTCCTCCTGGTTTGTCCATTCTTCATTGTTCTCTTACTTCCTTTTTCCTTTCTACTGTCTTTCCTCTTTCTCTTCCTCCTCATTTCTTGTCTTATTTCTCATTCCTCCATTCCTTCCTTCCTCCGTCTTTCCCTCCTTTCCTCCCTCCCTCCCTCCCACCCATATTTCTTAGTGTTGACTCATACTCTTCTTTGAGTTTCTCCTCCTCATTCTCTTGATTCCTTTCTTGTCATTTTATTTTTATTTATTATTTTTAATGTGTACATGCATATTGCCTACATGCATGTAAGTATACCCATCTTCTGCAATGGTCCTGGATGTCAGAAGAGGACATTGGATCCCCTGGAACTGGAGTTTGGGTGCTGGGAAATGAGCCTAGGTCCTCTGCAAGAGCAGCCAGTGCTCTTAACTACTGAGCTATTTCTCCCGTCTATGTGTTTTTGCTGACCTGTTCTTACCTTCTTCTTATGTTTGCCTTTATCACTGCATTGATTTGCTCATACATAGAGTATAGGACTTGAGGAATATGTATTTAAATAGGTTTGATTTTTGTCTTTGAAATGAAAAATGGAAAAAAATGAAAAGGAAATGGCATCAATGGGCTAGTCTGCATTCTAGACAGTTCTTTCTGCCTTCCTCAGACCATTTATTTGATCCTCTGTGCGGCCCTGGACTTGACCTGACAGTGGTTACAGAGCCAGTAGATAATGGCCCAGGATTTCCACATGTGCTTGGGAGAAACCCAGGATTGCTCAAAACTTAGAGCATGCTTTTGATTCACTCAACAGAGAGAGATTATCAGAAATGACTTTGGGCTTCTGGAGAGAGAAAACAAAGCAGTCAGTCTCTATATATTCTCATTGTTCTAAAATCACCAGGAAGGATTTGTAGCAGTGTAAACTATCTGGCTGTTCCCAACTCCCTGGTTAGAACTATTGGGTCTAATTCTTGTCACTCTTAGCAAGCTTCATATTTACAACAATAACAGCATCCTGATCCACACAGAGTCAAGCATTAACAGCTCTGGCCCAGTAATTCATGTTCCTTCTTCTTAATATCTATGTCTTTACACTGATAAAATACATGAGATATCCTTCTGTATAAAAGTAACCTAGGTCCTGGAGAGTTGTGTAAAATCACGAGCCTCCAGCCTGAGGACCTGACTTATATCCCAGAAACCCACATAGTAGAAGGAGAGGATTTACTCCAGCAAATTGTCCTCTGACCTCCACACAAACATTGCCACTTCTGTGCTTCCATACCTTATACAGAAAATAATAAATCTATACATGTAAAGCAATTAAAAAATAAGTCATACTACCTCTGTTTAATTTCCTGCATGATAATCAATTCTTTTTTTAATTTTTTAAAAATTTTTATTTATTTCTGTATGTGTATGAATGTACTGTCTGCATGCAAGTGTGTGCACCCGTGTCGTGCAATGCCGCGGAGCTCAGAAGAGGGTGTCGGATTCCCCTGGAACTGGAGTTCTCCTAGAATTGGAGTTTCAGACGGTTCTCGGCCGCCACGTGGGTGCTGGGGATTGAACCCGGGTCCTCTGTAAGAGCGGTCGGCGCTCTTAACCACTAGGCCATCTCTCCAGCTCCCGATAATCAATTCTTTATGAGAAGGCACTGTTGCCCAGGACCTTATTTCTACTATTCTACCTTTTTTCCTGCTTTTTAGTTATTTACCATTCACTTCCTGGTTTGAGAGCACTAATTTGCCCTGTGTTTCTAAATTTGTCTTCCCCTAAGATGGCCACTTTTTCCTTTTGCACCACAGGGTTCTTTAGTCATCTCTGATGAAACACATTGCATGTCATTCATGGCAAGCAGAAGGTATAGGGGAAGCTTCTCAGCCTGCTGCTGCCATGGGCACCATGGACATTCTGTGGGGGTTCTGTGGAATGTCAGACAATGGATAATGTTGGGTTACACCTCATCATTGTCTTCCATTATGCTTTCTCTGTTTCTTTTTTTTTTTTTTTAACGGGAAATCTGGTGTCGTGCTTTAAACAGTTTTTAAATGAAATCCATTTACCAACAGCAGCTTAAATTTGGTGAAACTCCCATTTCGTTTTTTGTGTTTTTGTTGATGTTTTGTGTATTTCAGACATCATTTTTCAATTCAGTTCATGCATATTCCCCTTCCCCTTCCTCCCCCACATCATAGCCCAGATCATGCATTCTGCCATAACTGTCCTGCATCTTTCTCTTGGTCTGGTTTTATGGTTAGGAATTCACATTTTCCTCCATTAATTTTATATTACTCCAAAATATGGATATGTACTCCCCACCCATATACAGTAATTACAGAGTCTGAAAATAAATGGTGGGTGGATTCTAGAGCCCATTAAGAGATTCACATTATAACAACATAGGTGCTTTCAGATAAACAAAAATATATAACAATAATGTTGTTCAGCTTGCCTTTCATCTGGGGGGTTTGGTGTTAGCATCCACATATTAGGGAAACCATTCACCATTTGCTTTTCTGGGACTGTGTTACTTCATGCAGCATAATGGTTTCAAGCTCTGTTCATTTACCTGCAAATTTCATAATGTCATCTTTCTTTACTGCTGAATAATACCCCATTGTGTAGATGTACCACATTTTGTCATCCACTCATCTATTGAGGGGCATTTTGGCTGGTTCCAGCTCTTTGCTATTGTGAAGAGAGCTACAAAAAACATGGATGTGTATGCATGTATCTTTGTGGTAGGATGAGACTTTAGGGTATATACCCAGGAGTGGTATGGCTGGGTCAGGTGGTAGGCTCATTCTGAGACTTTTAAGGTTTTTACACACAGATTTCCATAGTGGTTGAACAAGTTTACATTCCCACCAGCAGTGGATGAGTTTCCCATTTCCCCACAACCTCTCCAGCATCTGTTGTCTTTTGTTTTCTTGATATTAGCTAGTAATATTGGAGTGAGATGATATCTGAGAGTGGTTTTAATTTGAATTTCCTTAATTATAAATGATGTTGAAAACTATTAAAGAATTTAGGACATCTTTTACTCCTCACTGGTGAGGTCTCTGTTCAGCTCTTTACCCATCTTTTGAGTAGGTCATTTGTTTTCTTCTTTGTTTTTTGAGTAGTTTATATATTCTTGATGTTACTGCTCTATCAGATGTATCACTGGCAAAGTTTTCCTCCAACTCTGTGGGTTTTCTCTTCACCTCCTTGATTGTTTCTTTTTTTTTTTTTTTT
>VZQC01007428.1:958379-997719 GCA_009823505.1 Rhizomys pruinosus | reverse complement strand
AAGCTAGACCTTCCAATATATAACCAAAATGAAAGCCTGAAACCTAGATGAGTGAACCTTCCATAAATAAAGAGAAAACAACGAATCTCAAATGAAGAAACAACACAGAGTCTCAAAATTCTGATGCAAATCTCAAATGAAGAAACATTTGAGATTCACATCAGAATACAAACAAAAAAGACACCCACATGCCAAAAACACAATGAAAGGACAACATGAGAAAAATGCAGAATATTTACACACCAAACTCTACCAAGCCTATAGAAGATTCCTACAGTGAGATCTCCCTGGAGGTAACCCAGGACACAGATCTTAGAAGAAAAACTGTAGGCATATTCAAAGAAATCAAAGACTATAAAGAACAAATCAGAGAACTAAGGGGAGAGAATGAAAAACTCAGGAAGGACCCAGAAGGAGAGAATGACAAACTTCAGAAAAAACTAGAGAGAGAGAGAATGACCAACTCCAGAAGGAACTAGAGGGAGAGAATGACAAACTATGGAAGGAAGTGAAAACACTGAAAAGATCCCACGCTGAAATGAAAAAGGAAACCAACCAGCAAAGCAAGGAGCTATAAGAAGAGATTGAGCAGCACCAAAAGGAAGCGGAAATACTGAAGAAATCTCAGGATGAAATGAAAAAGGAAATCAAATGCTCATCCAATTAAAGGAAAGGATGGGAAAAAGCCTCAGAAGCAGAATGGATGAAGCAGAAAAAAAAAGAATATCAGACCTGGAAGATAACACAGAAAAACTAGAATGCTCAAGTAAAGATTATGAAAAAAAATAAATAAAAAACCACAAGACTGGAACAACCAGGAAATATGGGACACTATGAAAAGACCAAACCTCAACATCATGGGGATAGAGAAAGAAGAATCCCAAGAGAATGGTATTGAACAGATCTTCAAAAAAATTATAGAAGAAAACTTCCCTAAACTAAAAAAAGACAAACCCATAGAAATACAAGAAACACATAGGACACCAAATAAACAAGACTAGAAAAGAAATTCCCCACATCATATTGTAGTCAAAACACTAGATGCTCAAAAGAAGGACAAAATACTGAAAGCCACAAGAGAAAAACAACAAGTTACATATAAGGTAAAAGCCATCAAAATCACAACTGACTTTTCAGTGCAAACCAAGAAAGCCAGAAGAACATGGACCAAAGTATTCCCAGTACTAAATGACTATAGATGCCAACCCAGATTACTATACCCAGAAAAAATGTCAATCATAGTGGAAGGAGAAAGAAAAATCTTTCAAGACATAAAAAATATGAAAGAACATGTCAAAAAAACCTATAATTCTGAAAATACTCGAAGCAATTCAGAATACAGAGGAAAGGAGCAACTAATCTTAAGCAACCAAAGAGAGAAATTACCAAAAGCATAACAGAGTAAATAAATACCTAGACCAAGAATGAAAATGAAAAATAATTTGAAAGGAAACAACACACATCTCTCAATAATAACCTTAAATATCAATGGTCTAAACTCCCCAATCAAAAGACATACACTGGGAGAATGGATTAAGAAACAGAACCCATCTATATGCTGCATCCAAGAAACCCATCTCACCCTCAAGGACAGACAACACCTTAGAGGGAACGGGTGGAAAAAAAAAATATTCCAAGCAAATGGTATCAAAAACTAAGCAGGAGTCGCTATTCTAATATCAGACAAAATAGACCTCAGAGTAAAATTAATCAGAAAAGACAAAGAGGGCCATTATAACCTCATCAATGGAACAATTCACCAAGAAAATCTTACAATCTTTAATATTTATACACCAAACTCTGGCACACCAAACTTTATAAACACGAGTCTGCAGGACCACAAGACACATATTAGTCCCAGTATGCTAAGAGTGGGGGACTTCAATAAACCACTGAGCCACCTGGATAGGTCAACTGGACAAAATATAAACATAGAGATATCAGAACTGAACAACACAATACACCAAATGAACCTCCCAGATATCTACAGAATAATCCATCCAAACACCAGAGAATATACTTTCTACTCAGTGCCCCATGGAACATTCTCCAAAATTGACCACATACTGGGACACAAAAGAAACGTCAACGAATACAAAAGGATTGAAATTATTCCACGCATTCTATCAGACCACAGTGCAATAATGCTCAATATTAACACCGGGGTAAGCCCTACTAACTGTAATAACACATGGAGACTAAACAACACAGTACTGAACAATGAGCGGGTCAGACAAGAAATAAAGACTGAAATAAAAGCATTCCTAGAACTAAACGAAAATGTTAATACAACACAACAAAACCTGTGGGATTTGTTAAAGTCAGTCCTAAGAGGAAATTTATAGCCCTAAGGGCCCACATTAAAAAAAAAAAAAAAAAAAAAAAAAAAAAAAAAAAAAAAACAGAAAAGAGAACAAAGTAAACGATCTAACACAGCAGCTAAAAACAACTTTGAAGGACAACAACAAATGAACCCAAACCTAAAAGAAGGAAGAAATAAAAACAGAACAGAAATCAACAAAATAGAGACAAAGAAAACAATAAAAAAAAAATCAATGAATCCAAAAGCTGGTTCTTTGAAAAGATAAACAAAATAGACAGACCTATAGCCCAGTTAACCAAAAGAAAGAAAGAGCAACTCCAAATCAATAGCATTTGTGATGAAAGGGGAAACATCACAACAGATAAAGAAAAGATCCAGACAATCATACGAGAATAATTCAAAAACCTATACTCTACTAAATTTGAAAACCTAAGAGAAATGGATGAATATCTGAAATCCTGGGATGCGACAAATCTTAACCAAGAAGAGATTGACAGCTTAAACAGACCCATAACACTTGAGGAAATTGAAGATGTAATAAAGACCACTTTAAGATATCATCTCACTCCAATAAGACTGGCCAGGATCAAGAAAAAAAAATGATACCAAGTGCTGGAGAGCTTGTGGGCAAAGGGGAATACTCATCCATTGCTGGTGGGAATGTAAACTTGTACAGCCACTATGGAAAGCAGTGTGGAGAACCCTTGAATAACTAAAAATGAGCTGGCCATTTGACCCAGTCATACCACTCCTGGGTATATGCCCACAAGACTCATCTTACTGGAGAAATTCATGCACAGCTATATTTATTGCAGCTCTGTTCACAATAGCAAAAAGCTGGAACCAAACCAAATGCCCCTCAACTGATGAGTGGAAAGAGAAAATGTGGTACATGTACACAATGGAGTTATGTGCAGCAGTAAAGAAAGACAATGTGCTGGATAGCTTTAGTGTCAACTTGACACACCTGGGTTGAGGGAGCCTCAATTGGGGAATTGGCTCCATTGGGTTGGCCTGTGGCCACATCTTTGGAGTACTGTCTTGATTGTCTAGCAGTGTGGGAGGGCCCAGCCCACAATGGGTGGTGCAACCTTGGGCAGGTTGTTGTGTACCGTATAAGAAGGCAGGCTGGGCATGAACCAGGGGAGCAAGCCAGTGAACAGCATTCCTCCATGGCTTGTGCTTCAGTTCCTGCCTCCAGCTTCCTGCTCTGAGTTCCTGCCTTGGGCACCCTAAGTGATGAACTGTGACCCAGGATATGTAAGCTGAATAAACCCTTTCCTCCCCAAGTTGGTGTTGGTCAGAGTGTTTTGTCACAGCAATGGAAGAAAAACTATAACAGAAGATGGTACTAGAGAGCGAGGTATTGCTGTGACAGACCTGACCTTGGTGTTTTAGGGAAGGATTATGGAGGCGTTTGGAACTTTGTGCTAAAAAATCATTGAATGCCTAAAGATCATGACTGTGGAACTTGGAACAGTTTTGCTGAAAGAGTTGTAGAAGATGGAGGCCTGGCTCGTGAAGTTTCTAGTTTCAAAGGGAAGCAGAGGTCGTTAGGACTGTTTAATCTGTGGGTTCTGGTCAGCTGGGGCTGAAGAATCAGCTGTAAGTAACAAGAGACCAGAACCTGAAGTGAAATCTTCATTGTACTGGCACAATTGATGCTGGTTAGCTGGGGCCGAAAAAAAAATCAGTTGTAAGTAACAAGAGACCAGCATCACTGTGGTGAAATCTTCTGGGAAAAATTTCTTCAGGGTCACCACACAGAAGCTATGTTCCAGAAGGGGCCTGAACCTCCATCTCAAGCCAGAAGCAGGACTTAGTAATGTGTAAGAGTCGCTTATATGGTTCCGGTGTTCAAATTTGAGGGGGTCACAGAGAGCAGCCGAGGCTTGGCACTGTGAGAGGTCAGGAAAGACCATTGGTGGAAGTGCACCTCAGTTGCAGTGAAGACCCCAGGATTGCACGGGTCATGGAGGGAAGCTGAGGCTTTGCCCCAGGAGAGGTTAGAAGAGACCATTGGTGAAGGTGCTTCCTCAGTTTCATTGGCGACCCCAGCTTTTTGGAGTTGCCAGGACCATGGGATGACCACACAGAGCAGCAGTAGGTGTGAAATGGAGTTGGCCTGGGCCTTCGAGATGAGCTGTGTGTGCCACGGACAGCAGAGTTGGAGAGAGGGAGCTGCGGAAACCCTTTGGAGCCCAGAAGATTGTGAGTCCCAGGTGTCCAGCCTTGAGCTACTTGCTGGTCTTAGGTTTTGTTTGAATGTGCCTAATTCTTCTCTTTGAAATAAGACAGTACTTGTTTTGGATTTTACAGCAGCCCACAGTTAAGAGACTTTTATCAGACTGTGAACTTTTAAGTGTTTGGACATTTTAAGGACTGTGGGGCTTTTCAGGTTGTACTGTCTTAGGTTGTGATTAATGTTAACATCATACTTTGGGGATAAGAACAGGAAAGGTGGTGGTTTAATAGTGATGTGTTTTGTGTGTCAAGTTGACAAAGGGTCAATTGTGCTGGATAGCTTTAGTGTCAACTTGACATACCTGGGTTGAGGGAGCCTCAATTGGGGAATTGGCTGCATTGGATTGGCCTGTGGCCACATCTGTAGAATATTGTCTTGATTGTCTAGCAGTGTGGAAGGGCCCAGCCCACATTGAGTCGTGACACCCTGGGCAGGTTGTTGTGTACTGTATAAGAAGGCAGGCTGGGCATGAGCCAGGGGAGCAAGCCAGTGGACAGCATTCCTCCCTGGCCTGTGTTTCAGCTCCTGCCTCCAGGTTCCTGCCCTGAGCTCTTGCCTTGGGCAACCTAACTGATGAACAGTGACCCAGGATATGTAAGCTGAATAAACCCTTTCCCCCCGACGTTGGTGTTGGTCAGAGTGTTTTGTCACAGCAATGGAAGACAAACTTAACAGACAACATCATGAACTTTGCAGGTAAATTGATGGAGCTAGAAGATATTATGTTAAGTGAAGTAACACAGTCCCAGAAAAACAAACGATGAATGGTATCCCTCATTGTGGATTCTAGCATCAATAACCCAGTTGTTAATATTTCTTGTGGAGAGGGATGCATATTGAAAGAACAACAACGGAAAGACTGCATCAGAAAATTGACTGAAATGGTGAATCTGGAGGGGTGGGAGGGTTGGGATAAGGACACGGATCTATATTCGATTAATGTATATTTAATTGATGTGAGGTCAACAAGTAGCCAATTTTGCAGAAACTCTATCTACAAATTACATGGTATTTTAGGACTTAGTAAAAGTAAAAATGTCTGTATTAAACAACATTGGTTTAAAGGTTTTTAACAAAAATAGTAATACATCTAAGTTAATTGGAAATATAAATTGTTGTCCACATTTGTTTTACTTAAAATCTGTATAACAATTATTTTGGGATTAACATATACAAATGTTCTCTATAATTTTTGGGTTATACAGTATCATCTTGTAACATGCTCTTTTACCTGTAGGCTATTTTAACTTAAGGAATTAAGTTTGCTTCCCAAATTAACAAAATACAGTCACCATAAACAACTTGAATAAATTTAATGAAATTTACACCTTGATTCCTGCCTATAGGTATGTGTACTAGAACTGCCTTTTTGAGACCCATGAGTTAAAAAATAAAAACCTAAAATAAAAAAGGGGGATACAGTTATATATTAAACATTTTTGTCAATTTAAATCTTAAAACTAACTACAGGAAAACATTTGTATGTTCCCACAGGTCAAAACGTCACCAACTTAATGGCTGAGAAAGAAAAGATACAGTTTTGTATTATGTAGGATGTACCAAGAAATACCATCAGAGAAGTTGGCCCATCTAAGCATTAAAAGGAAGAAAAGCCTCAGACTGCTACAAGCATCAAACATCTCTGTGGATAGTATTTGTAACAACTGTATATAATGAGTCCTAATGAACCTTATCTTCTAGCGGCCGTGCAGTTTTAATATGAGAGACCTTCTTACCTCCTTTTCATAGATCAGAGAAAAATATGATGGTAATGAAGTCATTCTCTAACTGTAAATTAGAGCCAACTGTTATAGAGGTAATCTCTTATAAAACCGGTAAAAGTGCTTTCTTTAATTGACTAACAGACATAGGAACTGTGAAAAGGGTTATTATCTATTCAGAACCAAATATAATACTAAAGTCTCTTTAAGCTGTGTATTTAAGCAAAATATATTAATACAGGACAGGAGATCTCTGATATCAGCAATGGATTATTCTGCCAAGGAGATGTTGGCCAGGGGATCCACACACCCTCCCAAAAAGTTAAAAGTTTCTTGCCTGTAAACTGAGATACCTGCAAAAAGAGAGGAGGTAAGGCCCTGTCCAAGACCTGATGTAAGCATGGGAACAATGGATTGAGACCACACTTACAAGTGTACAGTTGGTCTCTGGATTACCAGAGAGTGTTACCAAAAGCCAATAAACCAATAAAGCAAATACTGGTCTCCTAGTGTCAAGCAAGACTCCTCTATCAGCATCAGCTACACCTCACCTGCCTGGAAATACTGTGCAGCAGTGGCAGCCACATGTCTGTATATCCCAAATCTAGTTGGATATTAGCTCTCTCCTTGGAGGAATAATTCACAGATGATGCAGCAAGCTTACATCCTCTAGTTGTTAGGAGAAGTTATAAGCCAAAGACCTTGTCATCTCTTACAGAAAAATGTAATTCATGGATTAGTATACCATCCAGACATCTTTGTCTATACCAAAGTAACCTACCATAATAATTAGTACTGTTTAAATACATATATATCTATTTGCCTGTGCTTCATTAGTAGGATTGAAATGTTATTCCTGGACAAACTGTCAGCCCATGAAAGGAAACAGACAGAACTGATCAGAGTACAAAATGACATCTCCAGAGAAAGTAGACTGTTTTGCTTCTCGTCCACCTGTGCCCCTTATCTAAGCCTAGGGAACAATCTGTGGAAGAGGAGGCGTGGTCGAATGTAAGGGCTGCGATTGGGGTGAATGGTGAAACTACAACAATATAGACTGGACACTCATTTGATCAACTTGATTGAACATACAAGCCATTTCAGCTGGATGGTGGGTGACATGGGCTCTGTGGGTTTGAGCACAACTGCTTGCAAATTGGTTTTACATGAAGGATGCTTGTACTCACAACTTATTACTTATTGTTAAAAAATGAAATAAAAGAAAGTATTAAAAAAAAGTCTCCCAGCTAAAAAAGCCCAGGCTCAGATGGTTTCAGAGCAGAATTATATAAAACATTTAAAGAGGTCTTACAGCCAATATTACACAAACTTTTCAGAAGGATACAGACAGAGGGAGTTATCCCAAATCCCTTCTATGAAGCCAGCATCACTCTAATACCAAAAACAGGCAAAGACACAAACAAGAAAGAAAACTATAGACCCATATCATTGATGAGCACAGCTGCAAAAATTCTCAACAAGATACTTGCAAATCGCATACAGACCTACATCAAAAAGATCATCCATCATCACCAGGTTGGATTCATACCAGAGATGCAGGGTTGGTTCAACACACATAAATCAATAAATATCATAAAGCACATAAATGGACTTAGAGACAAAAACCACACAATAATCTTAATTGATGCAGAAAAAGCTTTCAATAAAATCCAGGATCACTTCATGCTTAAAGTCTTAGAGGGAATTGGACTGGAAGGATCATTCCTCAATATAATCAAAGCCATATATAAGAAACCTACAGCCAACATCATCCTAAATGGAGAAAAGTTTGAAGCATTCCCCTTAAAGGCAAGAACATGGCAAGGCTGTTCACTATTGCCACTCCTCTTCAATATAGTGCTTGAAATGCTTGCTAGGGAAAGAGGGCAAGAAAGTCAAATTAAAGGAGTATTAATTGGAAACGAGGAAGTAAAACTTTCCCTTTTTGTAGATGATATGATAGTTTACCTAAGGGAAGCTAAAAACTCCACCGGAAAACTCTTAGAAACGATGAAAAGTTTCAGTAAAGTGGAGGGATACAAAATAAATCCAGAAAAATCAGTAGCCTTCCTTTACACCAACAATAAGCAACTGGAGAAGGAATATAAGGAGACCTTCCCAATCACAATAGCCTCAAAAAAAAAATACCTAGGAATAAACCTAATCAAAGACAAGACGCCAAAGACATCTACAAGAAAAATTTTAAAACCCTAAAGGAGGAGATTGAAAATGACATCAAAAGATGGAAAAACCTCCCATGCTCATGGATTGGAAAAATTAACATAGTAAAAATGTCCATTCTACCCAAATTAATATACAGATTCAATGAAATCCCAATAAAATTCCCCATGAGCTTTTTCACAGACTTAGAAAAAATATCCTTAAATTCATATGGAAAAACAAAAGACCCCGAATAGCTAAAGCAACCCTGAGTGAAAATTTCAATACTGGGGGGATTACATTACCAGACTTCAAGCTATATTACAGGGCTATAGTCATAAAGGCAGCCTGATACTGGCAAAAAAACAGAAGCATTGACCAACGGAACAAAATTGAAGACCCAAATGTGAGCTCATATAACTTCAGCCACCTCATATTTGACTAAGGGGCAAAAAAAACTCAATGGAGGAAAGACAGCATCTTCAGCAAATGGTGTTGGCAAAACTGGATCACCATTTGTAGGAGAACAAAATTAAACCCTTACCTCTTACCCTGTACAAAAATAAACTCCAAGTGGATCAAAGATCTCAACCCAAAACCTGCAACCTTGAAGGTGATAGAAGAAAAAGTTGGCAACAACCTACAAGACATAGGTGTAGGAAAAGACTTTCTAAATCAAACAGCAGCTGCACAGGAAATAAGGATAACAGCTGAGAAGAGGGACCTCATCAAACTCAAAAGTTTTTGTACAGCAAAAGAAACAATCAAGGAAGTGAAGAGAAAACCCACAGAGTGGGAGGAAACCTTCACCATGGATACATCAGACAAAGCATTAACATCCAGAATATATAAGCTACTTAAAAAGCAAAGAAGTAAGAAAACAAATGACCTGCTCAAAAGATGGAAGTAAGGAAGTAAAGATGGCTGAGAAACATCTTAAAAATTGTTCAAAATCATTAATAATTAAGGAATTGCAAAATAAAATCACAGTAACATATCACTTCACTCCAATAAGACTAGCCAAGATCAAGAAAACAAAAGACACCAAATGCTGGAGAGGTTGTGGGGAAAGGGGAACACTCACACACTGCTGGTGGGAATGTAAACTGGTACAACCACTTTGGAAAGCAGTGTGTTAAAAAACTCAAAATGAAGTCGGGCGTGGTGGTGCATGCCTTTAATCCTAGCACTCGGGAGGCAGAGGCAGGTGGATCTTTGTGAGTTCAAGGCTAGTCTGGTCTACAGAGTGAGTTTCAGGACAGCTGGGACTACAGGGAGACACTGTCTCGAAAAGAAAAAAAAATCAAACTCAAAATGAGCCTACCACATAACCCGGCCATACCACTCCTGGGTATATAACCACAAGACGCATCCTACTGCAAAGATACATGCACAGGTATAATTTTTGCAGTTCTCTTCACAATAGCAAAGAGCTTAAACCAACCAAAATACCCCTCAACAGATTAATGGATCACAAAAATGTGCTACATCTACACAATGGAGTTCTATGCAGCAGTAAAGAAAGATGACATCATGAGCTTTGCTGGTAAATGGATGGAACTTGAAGCAATTATACTAAGTGAAGTAACACAGTCCCAGTAAAACAAATGATGAATGGTATCCTTCATTTGTGGATGTTAACACCAAATCCCCATTTAGTAGGCAAACTAAGCAACTTTATTATTATATTTCATTGTACCTTAATGCAACTGTGCTATTAAAATGTGAAAATATAAATCTATAAATCTATAAATAAATTGTCTTACCACTTATACTCACACATTGTAATCACCGTATATAGATGAAGAAGATGGAGTCATACTCTAAAAAAATAATGTAAAGTTACACGACTTTATACCTGCATGCAAATTTACTGTTAACATGTGAATCTCTAAATGTGCTTGGGAATCAACCTACAGTTTATTTTCAGAATATTTAATTTTGACTTATGTATGGAGTGTATATATGCATATTTTAGAATAATATAAAATAAAAAAGTATTGACAAAAATATTTTATTAAAAATGGAATATATAACAAAAATCAATTTATGTTGATCATTATGAGTATTAAAGTCAATTAGTACATATGAGCATCTTTGTATAAAAAAGAAAGGCTAATGTATTTTCGGTTAATTTTGTAGCCTGACACTTTACTAAAACTGTTAATCATTTCTAGAAGTTTTCTGGTGGAATATTTAGCATCCCTTAGGTATATTATCATATCATCTGCAAAAAGGGATAGCGTAACTTCTTTTTTGATTAGTACTCCTTTAATATTTCCTTTTCTTGTATTATTGCCCTAACAAGTGTTTCAAGCACTACATTGAAGAGGAGTGTTGATAAGGGGCAGCCTTGCCGGGTTCCCAGCTTTAAGGGAAATGGTTCCAATTTTTCTCCATTTAGGATGATGTTGGCAGTGGGTTTGCTATATATGGCTTTGATCATGTTCATGATTGTTACTTTCAGTCTTCTTCCCTCTAGGACTTTAAACATGAAGGGATGCTGGATCTTGTGAAAGGCTTTATCCGCATCAACTGACATGATCATGTGGTTATTGTCTTTAAGTCCATTTACATATTTTATGATATTTATTGATTTATATATGTTGAACCATTCCTGCATCTATGGTATGAAGCCAACTTGATCATGATGGTTGATCTTTTTGATGTATGTCTGTATGCCATTTGCAAGTATTTTGTTGAGAATTTTTGCATCTATGCTCATTAGTGAGATGGGTCTATAGCTTACTTTTTTGGTTGTATCTTTGCCTGGTTTTGGTATTAGAGCGATTTTGGCTTCATGGAAGGGGTTTGGGAGAATTCCCTCTGTTAATATCCTTCTGAACAGATTGAGTAGTAATGGCTGTAGGACCTCTTTAAAAGTTTTACAGAATTCTGCTGTGAAACCATCTGGGCCTGGACTTTTTTTAGTTGGGAGGTTTTTTTTTTTAATACATCTTCAATTTCCTCAAATATTATGGGTCTGTCTAAACTGTCAATCTCTTCTTGGTTAAGTTTTGTTAGTTCCCAGGATTTCAGATATCCATCCATTTCTCTTCGGTTTTCAAATTTAGTGGAGTATAGGTTTTTGAAGTATTCCTGTATGAATGTCTGGATCTTTTTATTGTCTGTTGTGATGTTTCCCCTTTCATCATGAATACTACTGATTAAGAGTCTCTCTCTCTCTCTCTCTCTCTCTCTCTCTCTCTCTCGGTTAACTAGGCTAGATGTCTTTATTTTGTTTATCTTTTCAAAGAACAAGCTTTTGAATTCGTTGATTCTACGTATTGTTTTCTTTGTTTCCATTTCATTGATTCTGCTCTGATTTTTATTATTTCTTCCTGTCTGTTGGGTTTAGGATTCATTTGTTGTTGTCTCTCAAGTGTTTTTAGCTGCAATGTTAGATTGTTTATTTGTTCCTTTCTTTTTTTAAATGTGGGCACATAGGGCAATAAATTTCCCTCTTAAGTCTCCTTTTAAAGTATCCCACAGATTTTGTTCTGTTGTATTTTCTTTTTTGTTCTGTTCCATGAATACTTTTACTGCACTCTTTATTTCTTCCCTGATTCATCCATTATTCAGGTTTGGGTTGTTTAGTCTCCATGTGTTCTTGTAGGTAGTTGGACTTATTCTGGTGTTCATATTGAGGTTTATTACACTGTGGTCTGATAGGTTGCATGGAATAATTTCTATCTTTTTGTATTTGTTGAGGTTCGCTTTGTGCCCTAGTATGTGGTCAATTTTGGAGAATGTTCCGTGAGATGCTGAGGAGAAAGTATGTTCTCTGGAGTTTGGGTGGAATATTCTGTAGCTGTCTGTGAGGTCCATTTGGTGTATTGTATTGTTCATTTCTGATGTTTCTCTATTTTTTGTCCAGTTGATCTATCCAAGAGTCTCAGTGGGCTGTTGAAGTCCCCCATTATTATTGTGTTAGTATCAATCTGTGTCTTGAGGTCCTGCAGACTTGTGTTTATAAAATTAGGTGCACCAGTGTTTGGTGCATATACATTTAAGATTGTGAACTCTTCATGGTTCATTGTTCCTTTGACAAGGATATAATGGCCCTCTTTTTCTCTTCTGATTAATTTCACTTTGAGATCTATTTTGTCTGACATTAGAATAGCAACTCCAGGTTGTTTCTTGGTACCATTCTCTTGTAATATTGGCCATACCCATGGGGTGGGCTGCAGTGATGAAAAGATTTAGGATTTGGCCCTGAGAATTGAGTCATGATGGATATTTAAGCAGACATGTTGGAATAAAATCTCTCTCTGCATTCAGACCTCAACCTGTGTACATGTGGTATGCTTTCCTGCATGTATTTTCCACATGGGTCATCCCAGGATAAAGTTGGCCCCACCAAAACTCCCGACAGAGACCCCACAAATGGCGACACCAACGTGGGGCGTGGAGACCAGTTTGGTAAGCTAGAATCTCTGCAAGATGGGAAATACCTTCAAGGAAGTTATGTTCCAGGAGGAATTGTTTTGTGATGTATGGCACATGTTTGTTGACTGCGTGCTGTGGTTTGCTGTGGCTGTTGTGCTTCAAGTTGTGGCATGGAGAAAGTTTATTGTCTCCAAATCAGTGAAGCCATGGACTAAGGATGGACACAGAGGGAATTCTCCTATTGACTCTGCTGGTGAGCCTGTGGATGGCGCTGATGGAGACTTGGCCTGTGTGCTAGAGACTCTTTCTCTAATAGGCTTTGGGAAGCTTGCATTCTCTTGTGGGTTTTCACCCACTTGGTGGGATATGATTATGCAGCCCGCCAGTGCTGTTTGGCTTCCCTGGATTGGGGGCATCTGTTGCTTCCTCAGCCTTCCCAGGTGGCGGGTATTCAGAGAAATTGTGAGAGGAGCCCTTCCTCTCCGTCCCTTTGCCTTCTAGAAGTTTTGAAATGTGCTTGGAACCTGCCATGCAGCCTGTTTTCCCAATTTCCACCTTCAGGCCACAGTTTAGGTGGTGAAGGTCACAGAGCCTGGGAGGACAGGCATGCCCACGGAGTAAGCAAACTTTGTGCAGCAAGCATTCCATAGAGGTGTTCATTTGCACCTTTGCACAGGCAAGCATAATCTACCAACATTGGCTTGCATGGAAGCTTGTGAAAAGCCAGCCAAAGTCTAAATGTGTTTTTAAAAAAGTGTCCTCCTTAAAAATTTTTCTGTAGATAGTGTAAACTAGTGCTTAATTCCGCTGAAGTTTCCTTTTGCCTTCTAAACTTCCCAAAAGATATCATCTAGAGGCCAGTCTTCTATGATGCAAATTGAGCTTGTAAATTCTAGGCTTGGTGGTGGCCCATGCCCTTAATCCAAACAGATGTCTGTGAGTTGAGGGCTGGCCTAGTCTACAGAGTGACCTACTGGCTGCCTCTGACTCTAAGAAAGCATTGCCTTCAAAAGACCAAAGGCAAAATATGAAAAGCTGTTACATTTTTCAGTTTGTAGCTGTTTGTAAATACTTTGGTTAATCTAGTCCAATGTTTGTTCTATGTCCCTCTCCTGCTCTGGAAAGAGTGGATGGCTGGTGGGGGAATGGCTAGCTTTACAGTATTCTGTATTTCACTGGAAAGCATAAAGTCTTGGGCAAGAGCCAGGGGCAGTGCTTCCTCTTTCATTGTGTTTTAAAGGTTCAGCTTTGATTCCAATACTCCGTGAGACTGACTGTGGACCTCCACCCTATCAAGTTGTACCACTTAAGCAATTCAAATCCATTTCAGCATTCTTAACTTAAAGTGTAATATTTTTACTTAACCCCTGGGTAACCTAGATATCCTTTGAGTAAATATATGTGCACAATTAAAATTAATTGGCTGATTTATTTTTTTTTAATTTTTATTTATTTTTTATGTGTACTAATGTACTGTGCATGTAGGTTTGTGCACCTGTGTCATACAATGCTGCGGAAGTCAGAAGAGGGCGTCAGATTCCCCTGGAACTGGAGTTAAAGATGGTTCTCAGCCACCATGTGGGTGCTGGGGATCGAACCCATATCCTCTGCAAGAGCAGTCGGCACTCTTAACCGCTAGGCCATCTCTCTAGCCCCTGGCTGATTTAATTTATCTTGCTCTTTTTAAAATGTGTTTCACCTTAAAAATCTCTTCTCATAGAATTATTGATCATGCGTGGTCTGAGCTCTGGCCTGGCGCTATAAGCCTGCCTGCTGTGCATGCATACCAGCTGCCTCACTGAGCACATGATATCTAAGTCATGCCCTTTAAAATTTGATTTTAGGTAACATTCTTTTGATTTCAGCATTTTGGAAACAAGATAAATGGATTTCTAGGAAAAATTACAGGCCTTGAAGTTCTAACAAAACAAACTTGCTCTGATAAATTGTCTTTTTATAAGGACCATTGGTAAAAGTCTCTTTAATAACATGAATTGATATTTTGGTTCAATTTAAATAAGAAAATTTTTGAATAAAACTGTTTTATGTTTCTTTAAGCCCATCTTCAAGCTGTGTATATGTGTGAGTGAATGCGAGTTCCCGCTTTTAATTCATTATAATCCTGCAGGTTTAAATCTATTATAAAAATAGATTCAATTCATAGAAAATATTTGTTTTATTACCCCTTAGTGTTAACAATTTTTAATTGGGTTTATAGTATGCATATTATTCAGTTTAATGATAGATTATTGTTAATTATTATTAGTAATTGTTATTAATTGTTATAGTTATTGTTATTAAATATAATTATTAATAATTGGTAAAAATTCAATCTAATGATAAATTGTTCATTGTTGTTGATTATTATTCACAATTATTATTCATACTAATTATTGATTGTTGTGACAGATAATGGTTAATAATTAATAATCATTAATAATAATTAATAATTGTTAAAATTGTTGTGATTACTGTTGTGATTATGGATAATTATTATTCTTCCAATGTCCTTAATGTAAGACAAGATGGATCAGTCCAAGACTACAAACAACTTTGGCCTGTCTACTTTTGGGAATCCTCAATCTTTAGATTTATAAATAGCATAGAGGCAGTTAGGCTTAGCAGAGGGGCAGCTTAAGGCAGTCAGCCAGAAGAGACAAGGTAGGGAAAGAATAGTAGTAAACTTTAGAAACAGTTCATTAAAGGTAAATGGTTGGAAATGGGCCTAAAAGGTGGCATATGGATCTCAGCTGTTTCATGCATTACTAGGACATTTATTCTAATTATGTAAAAATAACCCTATAACAAATTATAAAAATTTCATGTTTTTCATTGGACATCAAACAATATCGCTTTCTTCTCTTACAGGTCAACCTAACAAACCTTTCTTATTATGTATGTATGTATGTATGTATGTGTGCATGTATGTGCATGCACACGTGTGTATGGATGTGTGTACTCGTGTTCTAAGTATATTTTAATGCTAACAGCCATGATGCCAGTGAAAACATTGCCTCTGAGTTGGAATGTGATCCTTCCTTCTCAAGATGCAAATTTATATTAAACAGTCAAAACATTCAATTTCAACAAAGGTTATGGGTTATCTATCCATTAAAAATCTTAAAATAATGGTTCTACACTGCCACCTACTGGTTATGCTCTTTCAACATCTAAAGCAAAGATGCAACCATGTTTTCATTGTATTAAAGTGTTAATAAGTTTTTGGGTATTTGGGAATAAAAAAATAAAGGGTATAAAAATTTAAAAATTTAAAAAATTAAAAATTTGAATTCTGATTAACATCATTGCAGAATTCGCGGCTGCCATTTTTAAAAATTTTTGCTTGCATACAGGCTAAGACACGCCTGCATTTCGTTCAGATGACCAGTGGGTAGCTGGTGTGAAGGCCTGCATTTCATTTGGGTAACCAGTTGGTTTGGAAAAAGGCTCCTTTTGCTGACCACCACCCTGAGAAGCTGGTGTGAAATTCCTGTCCTGGACTTGGGCAGGTGGAAAGTTACAGCCAAGAGTGGGAAACATGTCTCGTTGTCCCAGGCTAAGGACCCGAGTAGGAAGTTACCTCTCCGGTCGGGTCACAGGAGTGGCCAACTGACCTCTACGCAATGGGACAGTTACCCACACTGTCCACAAAGTGGGCACTGTGTGTCCCCTTCCCCTTAGCAGGACTGCAATGCACCTGTTTGTGACAAAGGAAGATTCCTAGAAGCTCCCATGGGAAAAAAAAATCATGATGGTTAGGATGGTAACAACTTCTCATGGGGCATATCTAGATAGTCTTTAATTAACTGATGGATATAAGAACTGTAAAAGAAAATTTCATTAAGAGGTAGATATTGAAAAATCTTTAAAGCAGATTTTCATGCCAGGCTTGGAGAAAGCCAAGAGCTTGGATGAAGACAGTTACTAAAATCCACTTTGTAAGGTTTAAAGTTTAAAATGGTATACTTAAAAATAACATATTTATATAGAGGTATTTCAGTAGAGATTTATACAGAAATAAAAACTAAACCATATAAGTTAATGGACTTGATTTCTCTGAAGTTATAATCTAGTCATATAGTTTTAAAGAACAAAGTGCATATTGGGTAAAATTTATTTGGCAGGTTTCAACTTTGTCCAAGCTTTGTCTACATACTATAGGATATTTTAAGACTTAGTAAAATGTTTAATTTATTTAAATTTGGTTGAAGGTTTTGGTAGAAATGATAATCATTTGAACTAATTGGAAATATAAAATGTTAATTGTTTTATTTATAATTTATTTTGAATTTCCAACAATAACTTTGGGGTTAAGGTGCACAAATGGTCTTTATATTTTTCTGTGTTATACAGTATCACCTTGTACCATTTTCTCTTACTTGTAGGATAATTTAAAGAAATTAATTTTAAGTTCAGTTTCCCAAATAAGTTACATACAGTCAATGAAAAATGATTTGGGTAAATTTGATGAAAACTTACACCTTGGTTCCTTTTTATGGGTATGTGTAATACAACTTAGGTATCAAAACGTAAAAATTTAAAAAAACAAAAAGAGGGAGGTGGTATAATATTCCTTCTGTATTCCAAACCTTTTGATAAATTTTCAATTTTCAGGTCTTGAAACTAACAATGGGAGGAGACTTGTATGTTCCCACAGGTAAAAACACCAATCTAAATGTCTGAAAACATACAACTTTTGGCGGTGCAGGATGGACTGGGAAATGCCAGCAGAGAGGCTGACCCATCTGAACATTAAAGAAAAAGGAACCTCAGATTGCTTGAGTCAAGGACACTGAGCATCTCTCTGAATTCTATTTGGGATAACTGTTTATAATGTGGTCTAATGACGTTTACCTTCCAGATGCTGAGAAACCTTCCTACCTCTTCCTTTTTATAGGAAAAAAATGTGATGGTAATGAAGTCATTCCCTAACTGTAGAGTAGAACCAACTGTAATAGTGGTAATTTCTTATAAAACAGGTATAAGTACCTTCTTTAATTGACTGATAGACATAGGAACTGTGAAAGGATAATTCTCTATTTAGAGCCAAATATAATAGAAAAGTCTTTATAAGCTGTGTATTTAAGTAAAACATAGTAATACAGGAGAGCTCTGATATCAGCAATGGATTATTCTGCCAAGGAGATGTTGCCTATGGGATCCAAGCCTCCAAAATTATAAAGGCTTTAGCCTGTAAGTGGGATATCTGCAAGGAGAAAGGCAGTAAGTCCTGTTGTCGAAGACCTGGTGTAAGCATGGAAAAATGTTTTGAGACGTCACTTGATAATGTACAGTTGGCCTCTGAAATGCCAGAGAGCATTATCAAAGGCCACTAAAGCAATAAAACAAAATAATGGTGTTATGAGTCAAGCAAGACTCCTCTGTCATTATCAGCTATACCTTAACTGCCTGGAGATACTGTGCAACAGTGGCAGCCATGTGTCTATATATAGATAAATCTAATTGGCTATTAGCTCTCTCCTTGGAGGAATAATTCATGGCTGATGCCACAAGCTTATATCCTCTAGTGGTTAGGAGATTATAAAAGCCACAGTAAGAACTTGTCATCTTTTATAGAGAAACCACAGTTTGTGGATTAGCATACCATCCAAACATCTGTGTCTATGCTCACAGCTTAGCTTGCCATAATGGTTAGTACTGTTTAAATGCCTGTACATCTAATTTCTTGTGCTTTGTTAGTAGGATTAAAAAGGTATCCCTGGATAAGCTGTCAACCCATGAAAGGAAACAACCTGAACAGACTAGAATCCAAAATGACATTTCCAGAGAAAATAGACTGCTTTGCTTCTCACCCACTTGTGCCCCTTTCCCAAAGCTTAGGGAGCAACTTTCGGAAGAGGAGGTGTGGTAGAATGTAAGGGCGATGGAGAGATTGGGATGAATCGTGAGACTACAGCAATATAGACTGGACTCCTATTTGATCAACATGCTTATGCATACAAGCTTCTCCAATTGGACCATGGGAACCTTGGGTTGTTCAAAATTTGGACATAGATACTTGCTAATTGGTTTTACATGAATGTTACTTAGATTCATTGCTGCTTATGCTTGACAATCAGCTTACTTCATGGTTGGGGTTTTGGATATTAATTGGCCTTAGTGTGAAAATAAAGTTTCAGGTCTGCCCTGTCCCCCACTGCCTAGCACTCAAAACAGGCTTGGACAGCTGGCTATTCAAAACTCAGATTCCTTTGGGTTATTAGCCTCGCCCATGGGCTCCCCTGCCTCTCAGAAAAAAATTAAAAGAATAAAATTAAAAGGGTTAGCTGTGGGAAAACTTAGTTAAGATGGGTAGCATTCTAAGCCATGGTACCTCCTTGACCACACCCATGGGGTGGGGTGTAGTGATGAAAAAATATAGGATTTGGCCTTGAGAATTGAGTCATGATGGATATTTAAGCAGACATGTTGGAATAAAATCTCTCTCTGCATTCGGACCTCAACCTGTGTACACATGGTGTGCTTTCCTGCACGTATTTTCCACATGGGTCATCCCAGGATAAATTGGGCCCCACCACAAATCCCGGCGGTGACCCCACACTTCTTGAATTTTTCAATCTCTCCCCTTAGTTCTTTCCAACATTAGTCATTATCACCTTCTTGTTCCTTCTTGAGCTTTTCATTCTCTTCCATTAGTTCTCTAATTTCTTTGAATATGCCCATAATTGTTCTTTTGAAGTCTGTGTCTTGGTTTCCTTCCAGGGAGATCTTGTTATAAGACTCTTCTGTAGCGTTGATATTGTTCGGTGTGGATTTATTTATTATGAGCTTTTTCCATGTTTTTTTTTTTTTTTTTGTGTGTGTGTGTGTGTGTGTGTGTTTGGCATGTGAATTTGTTTGTGTATTCGTTTCTTTGTGCTCTGGTGTCTTAATGTTGGCAACACAGAATATAATCACTAATACTGCCTGCTAGATCCTCTGCACCACTGCTCCCCCATGCTGGGAGGGAGGGTTTGTTACCTTGGCCTGTATGTTGGTACCCTGTTGGCGAACTCACGCCATGAGGTGGGTGAATGCTGGTGTTGTGCTGTGTGCACTTCTGAGTCCCACCAGGGCGCACACTGGGACCCAAATGTTGGAAGGTCCCGGGTGATATCAATCCTCCATGGGCACAGGGGTTCTCGAAGCACCCAGGCAGGCAGTGCTCACCTGGTCTTTTGCAGGCTTTTGTGCAGGACACAGGTGTAGTCTGCTCACGCCAGGAGTTGGACGCACATTGGTGTTTTCCTGTGTGTGCCACTTTCTCCGTTTCTACAAACTTAGGAAATCAAGCATGTGTAGCACAATTTGTGTTGACTCTTCACTGGAGGAGGATCCCTTGTGCACTGCTGGTAGGAGGGCAAATGGTGCCACATCATGGTGGCAGTGACTGTGAATGCTTCTCTAACTACAAATACAAATGACACAGCTATCCCCTTCCTGAGCATATGCTGAAGGACTTGATGTCCTACCAGAGATACTTACATACCATGTTCATTGCTGCTTTACTCACAACATCAAGGAAATGGAAGCTGCCTCATGTCCATCAACTGATGGTAATCACAGTATCCTCCAAGCTCCTGGGACCCTGGTCATATGAACCTATAGCATTGCTGTCAGCATGCACAAGACCCATGAACATTCAACTACACAAAACCCAGCATGGAACTGCAGAAATGTGTAGCAGAACCCAAATTAGCTGAAGAAATACTGGAAGTTGATGATAATTGGGTAAGGAAGAACTGGCCTTCTTAAAGTGAGGGACTCCGGATAGACTGATGAGAGTTCAGTGGATAAACTGGCACTGAGGAATGGCCAGGTAAGTTAATTTGGCACATTAGGCTCCCCCAAAAATGACAAAATATAGGAGATCTGGAGGGGGGGTTGTGGGAGGGTGCCAAATGGATAAGGTGGTATAAAGACGATTAAGACTGATTGAGATGTTATGTATGAATTAGACAAAAATGCAATAAAAATGCAAAAAATGTGGTATATAATGGAATTTCAGGAATTTCATTTTGATATAAGTAATCAAAAATAAAATCATGAAAATTTTACAAAAATTTATGGAACTAGAAGATCTATTGTGAGGTAAGATAGGATCAGAAAGACAAATACCTCATGTTCTCTTCCATATGCAGATCTTAGCATCTGAGTTTTACATAATGTAGTTATGTTGAAGTCAATGTGGGTGGAGCTGAGGATACCAAAGAGGGGCCTATGAGTGGAGAAAAGAAACGTTAAAGAATGATTTGGGGGAGGGTGATTGAACACATGACATGACAGTAGAAGGGAGAATTTATGGAGTGGAAGGGTACAAGTGGGGCCTGAAGTGCAGAAAGGTGGGGAAAGGAGGGAGGAAGAGGGCCCAAACAAAAAACAAAGACTGTATGAAAATGATATAAGGAAGCCCACTAATTTGCACCTTAACTTTAGAATTAAAACTTAAAAAATCTTTTTGTTATGACATGCCTCCAAGTGAGTTGGTTTCTCTAGTTTTGGTCCTTTGCAGTGTTGGTTTTGAAAGCAGCATCTGTAAGCTTTTTAAAAACACTTTTATTGAGGTTATGTGCATTTCATATATCGTTTCTCAGTCCAATCTAGACTCACCTTGTCTTCCATGCCCCCCCACTCCACCTGAGTTCATGCACCCTGCCATCCCTGCCCTGTATCTTTTTCTGATTTTTTTCAAAGTTTCTTCAAAGCAGAGGATTATTGTCCTTGGGGGAACTATACTGGTTCAGTCAGTTCCCTGTCCCTGTTCCTCTGCTGTTGTTCCCTCCAAACTGTACTGCTTCAATCTATGCATATATATGTCACACCTATACTAAAATTATATCATCCTTACACAAACTGTCATTTCCATATCATATTTCAGGATTCACATTTTTCCTTTTAAAATTTATATTACTCTAAAATATGCGTACATATCCTCCACCCATATATGAAGATTACCAAGTCTAAAAATAAGTGGTGGGTAAATTCTAGAACCTTTTAAGGGATGTACATTATCAGAGCACAGTTGCTTTTAGCGAAAGGGGTACATAACATTGATGTTGCTAGGTTTGCCTTACAATTCGGTGCTTGGTGCTAGTATCCACAAATGAGGGATAGCATTCATTGTTTGCTTTTCTGAAACTGTATTACTTCACTTAGCATAATATCTTCTAGTTCCATCCATTTACCTGCAAAGTTCATGATGCCATCTTTCTTTACCACTGCATAGAACTCCATTGCGTATCTGCACCACATTTTCTCTATCCACTCATTGGTTGAGGGGCATTTAAGTTGGTTCCAGCTCTTCACTATTGTGAAGAGAGCTGCAATGAACATGGATTTGCACGTATCTCTACAGTAGGATGGGTCTTGTCGGTATATACCCAAGAGTGTTATGCCTGGGTCAGGTGGTAAGCTCATCTTGAGTCTCTTCAGACTTCTTCATGCTGCTTTCCATAGTGGTTGTACAAGTTTACATTCCCAGCAGCAGTGGATGAGTGTTCCACTTTCCACAAAACCTATCTAGCATTTGGTATCATTTGTTTTCTTGATCCTAGATAGTCTTTTCAGAGTGAGATGATATCTTAAAGTGGTTTTAATTTGCATTTCTTAATTATTAGCAATATTGAACATTTTTTATAATTTTACTTATTTTCTATGTGTGTGAATATACTGTCTGCATGTAGGATTTTGTACCCGTTTCATGCCATGCTGTGGAGGTCAGAAGAAGGCGTCAGATTTCCCTAGAACTGGAGTTAAAGATGGTTCTCAGCTGCCATGTGGGTGCTGGGGATTGAACCTGGGTCCTCTGCAAGAGCAGTTGGTGATCTTAATCACTAGGCCAGCTCTCCAGTCCCTGAGAATTTTGAACAATTTTTAAGCTGTTTCTCGAGGAGGGTCAGCGGATTTGGGTCAGGGCTCTGCACGGGATTTGGGTCAGTGCTCTGCACCTTTGGGCGGGCAGCCCGGAAGTCACTTGGGCAAGTATCTTTGCAGGTTGGCTCTTTCCGGGGCTGCAGCTAGGGGGTCGTGTCTCTGAGGACTTCTGGTCGGGACCGCCCTTCGCCTTTCTTTGGTGCCGGGGCCAGAGGGTCGGCAGATTTGGGTCAGGGCTTTGCACGGGATTTGGGTAAGTGCTCAGCACCTTTGGGTGGGCTGCTGGGGCACGGGCTAGGTCAGGCATATTCCCCCTTCCCCAGATTGGTGAGAATCCAAGTGGACTCTTTTTTGGAGAACCTTCAGAACAAGAAGAGAAGAGTGGTTTACAAAATTGAAAACTAGATAGATCCATACTCCATAAAGAAGGAGGAGGAAAGGGGGAAAAAAGCATTTGAAGGAGGAAAGCAAAACCATCCCCTAACACAGTGAAAAGGTACTTGTGATCTGAACCACAAAAGGGAAGCCCACATGCCAGAGACACGATGAAGGGACAACATGGGAAAGGAACAGGAAAATATTGCACCAAATGCTACCAAACCAATAGGAGATAGCTACAATGGGAACCACTTGGAGGAGACCCAACGAACAGATCTTAGAGGAATAATTGCAGACCTATGCAGAGAAATTAAGGAACATAAAGAGGAATTCAGAGAACTAAAGAGAGAGAATGAAAAACTCAAAAAGGACCTAGAGGGATACAATGAAAAACATCAGAAAGAACTAAAGGAACAGATTGACAAACTCCAGAAAGAACTAGAGGGAGAAAATATAAAGAATACAGAGAAATAAAGAGAGAGAACGAAAAACTCAAAAAGGACCTAGAGGGATACAATGACAAAATTCGGAAAGAACTAAAGGAACAGACCGACAAACTCCAGAAAGAACTATAGGGAGAAAAAAAAACTCTGAAAGGAAGTAGAAACACTGAAAAAGGAAGCCAACCATTGAAGTAGGGAGCACCAAGAAGAGATTGAGAAGCACCAAGAAGAGATTGAGAAGCTCATAAAGGAAATGGAAGTACGAAAGAAAACACATGATGAAATGAAAAAGGAATTTGACCACTCATTCAATAAAGAAGAAAGGAAAGGAAAATGCCTCAGAAGTAGAACGGAGGAAGCAGGACAAATACTATCAGATGTCGAAGATAACACAGAACAATTAAAAAGCTCAAATAAAGATTATGAAATATTTAAAAATACACAAAAGTGGAACAACCAGGAAATATGGGACACTACGAAAAGATCAAACCTCCACATCATAGGAATAGAGGAATGAGAAGAATCTCAAGAGAATAGTATTGATCAGATCTTAAACAGAATAATAGATGAAAATTTCCCCAAACTAAAAATAAACAAACCAACACAAATACAAGAAGCACATAGGACCCCAAATAGACAAGATCAGAAAAGAAACACCTCACACAATATCATAGTTATAATGCTAGATGCCCAAAACAAAGACAAAATTCTGAGGGCTACAAAAGAAAAACAAGTCACATACAAAGGGAAACCCATCAGAATTACAACTGACTTCTCGCCTCAAACCATGAATGCAAGAAGAACATGGAGCAAAGCATTCCCATTGTTAAGGGACTATGGATGCCAACCCAGAATACTTTACCCAGCAAAAATGTCGACTATACTTGAAGGAGAGAGAAAAATCTTCCATGACATAAACAAGATGATGGAATACATGTCTGGAAAACCAACTCTTCATAAAATACTTGAAGCAATTCAAAGGGCAGAAGAGAGGAGCAACAATCCTCAAACACCTAGGAAAAGAAACTAACAAAAACATAACCATAGGAGCAAAATCAAAGGCTAGAAGTCCAAATGGATAATAAAGTGAAAGGAAGCAACATCCATCTTTCAATTATAACCTTAAATATTAATGGGCTAAACTCCCCAATCAAAAGGCATAGACTGGGAGAATGGATTAGGAAACAAAACCCATCTATATGCTGTCTACAAGAAACCCATCTCAATTTCAAGGATAGGCACCAACTTAAGGTGAAGGGATGGAAGAAAGTATTCCAAGCAAATGGTACCAAAAAGAAAGCAGGTGTGGCTATTCTAATATCAGACAAAATAGACTTCAAAGCAAAAGAAATCAAAAGAGACAAAGAGGGCCACTACATCTTTATTAAAGGAACAATTGACGATGAAGATTTCACAATCATAAATATATATGCACCAAACACCGGTGCACCAAACTTTATAAAGACAATTCTTCAGGATCTCAAGGCACAGATTAACCCCAGCACACTAATACTAGGGGACTTCAATACCCCATTAAGTCCCCTAGACAGATCAACAGGACAAAGGATAAACAGAGAGACATCTGAACTAAATGACACAATACACCAAATGGACCTCACAGACATCTATCGAATATTTCACCCAAACACCAGAGAATACACTTTCTACTCAGCACCTCATGGAACATTCTCCAAAATAGACCATATACTGGGACACAGGGAAAAACTCAACAAATATAAAAAGATTGAAATAATCTCATGCATTCTATCAGACCACAGTGCAATAAAACTCAATATCAACACCAGAATAAACCCTACAACCTACAGGAACACATGGAGACTAAACAACACTCTCCTGAATAATGAGTGGGTCAAGGAAGAAATAAAGAAAGAAATAAAAACATTCCTGGAACTGAATGACAATGATAAAACAACACAGCAAAATCTATGGGACACTTTAAAAGCAATCCTAAGAGGGAAGTTTATAGCTCTAAGTGCCTACATTAAAAAAACAGAAAGAGCACAAGTGAATGATCTAACACTGCAGCTAAAAATACTTGAGAGACAACAACAAATGAACCCTAAACGGAGCAGACAAGAAGAAATAACAAAAATCAGAGCAGAGATCAATGAAATAGAAACAAAGAAAACCATACAAAAAATCAATGAATCCAAAAGTTGGTTCTTTGAGAGAATAAACAAGATAGACAGACCTCTAGCCCAGTTAACCAAAAGAAAGAGGGAACAACTCCAAATCAATAGAATCTGTGATGAAAGGGGAAATATCACAACAGACAATGAAAAGATCCAGACAATCATACGGGACTACTTCAAAAACTTATATTCTACTAAGTTTGAAAACCTAGAAGAAATGGATGAATATCTGAAATCCTGGGAATCACCAAAGCTCAACCAAGAAGAGATCGACAGCCTAAACAGACCAATAGTACAGGAAGAAATCGAAGATGTAATAAGTAGCCTCCCAACCAAAAAATGCCCAGGCCCGGATGGATTCACGGCAGAATTCTATAAAATATTTCGTAAAGACTTACAACCATTACTACTTAAATTGTTTAGAAGGATACAAATGGAGGGACTTCTCCCAAATTCCTTCTATGAAGCCAGCATTACGCTACTACCAAAACCAGGGAAAGATACAACCAAAAAGGAGAACTATAGACCCATCTCCCTAATGAACACAGATGCCAAAATTCTAAACAGGATTCTGGCAAATCGCATACAGACTCACATCAAGAAAATCATCCACCATGACCAAGTTGGATTCATACCAGAGATGCAGGGATGGTTCAACATACGAAAATCAATAAACATCATCAAACATATCAATGGACTGAAGGACAAAAACCACACCATCATCTCAATTGATGCGGAGAAAGCCTTTGACAAAATCCAGCACCCTTTCATGTTTAAAGTCCTGGAGGGAATTGGTCTGGAGGGATCATTCCTCAATGTAATCAAAGCCATATACAGGAAACCCACAGCCAATATCATCCTAAATGGGGAAATGACAGAAGCATTCCCCTTAAAGGTAGGAACTCGGCAAGGCTGCCCCCTGTCACCACTCCTCTTCAATATAGTGCTGGAAACCCTTGCTAGGGCAATAAGGCAAGAAAAGGAAATTAAAGGAGTTCTAATTGGAAAAGAGGAAATCAAGCTATCCCTTTTTGCTGATGATATGATTGTCTACCTAAGGGATGCTAAGAACTCCACCAGAAAACTCCTAGAAATGATTAAGAGCTTTGGTAAAGTGGCAGGATACAAAATAAATCTAGAAAAATCAGTAGCCTTTCTTTACACCAACAACAAGCAACTGAAGAAGGACTACAAGGAGACCTTCCCACTCACAATAGCCTCAAAAACAATAAAATACCTAGGAACAAACCTAACCAAAGACACCAAGGATCTCTACAACAAAAATTTTAAACCCCTGAAAAAGGAAATTGAGGAAGACATCAGAAGATGGACAAACCTCCCATGCTCATGGATTGGGAAAATAAATATAGTAAAAATGTCCATCCTACCCAAACTAGTGTACAGATTTAATGCGATCCCAATCAGAATCCCCAAGAGTTTCTTCACAGGCCTGGAAAAAAAAATCCTCAATTTCATTTGGAAAAACAAAAGACCCCGAATAGCCAAAGCAACCCTGAGTGAAAAGAGCAATACAGGGGGGATCGCTATACCAGACATCAAACTATACTATAGGGCTATAGTCATAAAGACAGCCTGGTACTGGCACAAAAACAGACCAGTTGACCAATGGAATAAAACTGAAGATCCAAACCTGAGCTCATACAATTTCAGCCACCTCATATTTGACAAGGGGGCCAAGAAGACACAATGGAAGAAAGACAGCATCTTCAGCAAGTGGTGCTGGCAAAACTGGATCACCACTTGTAGAAGAATGAAATTAAACCCCTACCTCTCACCTTGTACAAAGGTCAACTCCAGATGGACCAAAGACCTCAACGTGAAACCCCAAACTCTGGAGGTGATAGAAGAGAAGCTTGGCAGCAGACTACAAGACATAGGTGTAGGAAAAGACTTCCTAAATCAGACAGCAGCTGCACAAGAAATAAGATCGACAATTGACAAATGGGACCTCATTAAACTCAAAAGCTTCTGTACATCAAAGGAAGCAATAAAGGAAGTGAGGAGAAGACCCACAGAGTGGGAGGAAACCTTCACAGCAGATACATCTGACAAAGCATTAATTTCCAGAGTATACAAGCTACTCAAAAAACAAAGAAGAAAGAAAACAAATGAATCATTCAAAAGATGGAGCAAAGATCTGAATAGAGACTTCACAGAGGAGGAGTTAGAGATGGCCGAGAAACATCTTAAGAAGTGTTCAACATCTCTGATAATTAAGGAAATGCAAATTAAAACCACTCTGAGATATCACCTTACTCCAATAAGACTGGCTAGGATCAGGAACACGAATGATACCAAGTGCTGGAGAGGTTGTGGGGAAAGGGGAACACTCATCCATTGCTGGTGGGAATGTAAACTTGTACAGCCACTATGGAAAGCAGTGTGGAGAACCCTTAGAAGACTCAAAATGAGCCTTCCATTTGACCCAGTCATACCACTCCTGGGTATATACCCACAAGACACAACTTACTGCAAAGATACATGCACAGCTATGTTTATTGCAGCTCTGTTCACAATAGCAAAAAGCTGGAACCAGCCCAGGTGCCCCTCAACTGACGAGTGGATAGAGAAAATGTGGTACATGTATACAATGGAGTTCTATGCAGCAGTAAAGAGGGACAACATCATGAACTTTGCAGGTAAATGGATGGAGCTGGAAGACATTATGTTAAGTGAAGTAACACAGTCCCAGAAAAACAAACGACAAATGGTGTCCCTCATATGTGGATGCTAGTACCAACAACCCAGATATAAATATTTCTCATGGAGAGGGATGCATAGTAAAAGAACAACAACAGAAAGACTGCATCAGAAAATGGACTGAAATGGTGAATTGGGAAGGGGGGATGGGTGGGAGAGGGACACGGGTGTATATTCGATTAAGGCATATTTAATTGACGTGAGTTCAGCAAGTACCCAGTTTCGCCTAGACACTGTCTACAGGATACATGGTGTTTTAGGACTTAGTAAAAGTAAATATGTGTATATTAAACAACATTGGTTTACAGACTCTGATAAAAACGGTAATGCATCTGAGTTAAATGGAGATATAATTCGCTGTTGTCCACATTTGTTTTACATAAAATCTGTAGAGCAATAACTTTGGGATTGGCACATACAAATGTTCTCTATAATTTCTCTGTTGTACAGTATCACCTTGTAGCATTCTCTTTAAGATGATTTAACGTAAAAATTAAGTTTGCTTCCCAAGTTAATCATATATAGTCACCCAAAACAACATGGGTGAATTTGATGAAATCTGTGCCTTGATTCCACCCTATAGTTATGTATAATACAACTGTCTTCTGGAGACTCAGGGGTAAAAAAAAAGGGGGGGATACAGACAGACATGAAACCTTTTAGTCAAAAACCTTGCAATTCAAATCTTAAAACTAACTATGGGAAAAGATTTGTTTGTTCCAACAGGACAAAATGTCACCAACTTAACGGCTGAGAAAGAAAAGATACAGCTTTGCATTGAGTAGGATGTACCAGAAAGTGCCAACTGAAAGGTTGACCCGTCTGAACATTGAAAGGAAGAAAAGCCTCAGATTGCCATAAACATCGAACCCCTCTGTGGATCCTACATGTAACAACTATTTATAATGAGTCCTAATGAAACTTACCTTCTAGGTGCCACAAAGGTTTTGATATGAGAGACTTTCTTGCCTCCCCCCCATAGAACAAGGAGAAATATGATGATGATGAGGTCGCTCTCCAACTGTAAATTGGAGACAACTATTATAGAGGTAATCTCTTATAAAACCGGTAAAACTGCCTTCTTTAATTGACTAATAGACATAAGAACTGTGAAAAGGATTATTCTCTGTTCAGAACCAAATATAATACTAAAGTCCTTAAGCTATGCACTTAAGCAAAATATATTAATACAGGAGCTCTGACATCAGCAATGGATTATTCTACCAGGGAGATGTTGGCCAGGGGATCCAAGGCCCCACAAAAGGTAAAGGCTCCTTGCCTCTAAACTGGGATACCTGCAAGAAGAGAGGCGATAAGGCCCTGCTGCCGAAGACCTGACGTTAACATGGGAAAGATGTATTGAGACCACACATGCAAGTGTACAGATGGCCTCTGGAATACCAGAGAGTGTTACCAAAGGCCACTAAACCAATAAAGCAAATACGGGTCTCCTTGAGTCAAGCAAGACTCCACCGTCAGCACCAGCTACACCTCACCTGCCTGGAAATACTGTGCAGCAGAGGCAGCCATATGCCTGTATATCCCAAATCTAATTGGCTATTGGCTCTCTCCTTGGAGGAATAACCCATGGCTGATGCCACAAGCTTACATCCTCTACAGGTTAGGAGATGTTATAAGCCACAGTAAGACCCTGTCATATTTAACAGGAAAAAATGTAATTCATGGATCAACATATCATCTAAACATATGTGTCTATACCAAAGTAACCTACCATAACTATTAGTGCTGTTTAAATACCTATATATCTAATTGCTTGTGCTTCATTAGTAGGATTGAAAGGTTATTCCTGGACAAACTGTCAGCCCATGAAAGGAAACAGCCAGAATTGACCAGAGTCCAAGACAACAGCTCCAGAGAACATAGACTGCTTTGCTTCTCATCCACCTGTGCCCTTTTCTAAGCCTAGGGAACAATCTGCGGAAGAGGTGACGTGGTACAATGTAAGGGCTGCGATTGGGGTGAATGGTGCAACTACAGCAATATAGTCTGGACACTCATTTGATCAACTTATAATCTCCCCACCCTGCTGGATGGTGGGGCTGTGAGTGTTTGGGCACCACAGCCTGCAAATTGGTTTTACATGAGGGATGCTTGTACACATAAATTATCACTTATTGCTAAAAAATGAAAAAAAAACTGAGAGAAAGATGCAGGACAGTTATGGCAGAATTCATGATCTGGGATGGGGTGGGGTGGGATGTGGAGAAGGGAAAGGGAAATATGCCTGAACTGAATTGGAAAATGATGTATGAAATACACAAAGCATCAATAAAAAAAAGACAATAAATTAAAAAAAATGTTTCTCAGCCATCTTTAAGTCCTCATTTGTGAAGTCTCTGTTCAGTTATTTACTCCATCTTTTAAGTGATTCATTTGTTTTCTTATTTTTTTTAGTAGTTTATATATTCTGGATGTCAGTGCTCTGTTGGATATATCACTAATGAAGGTTTGCTCCCACTCTGTGGGTTTTCTCTTCTCTGATTGTTTCTTTCACTGTACAGAAGCTTTTGAGCTTAATGAAGTCCCAGTTGTCAATTGTTGACCTCACTTCCTGTGCAGCAGCTCTCTGATTTAGGAAGTCTTCTCGTACACCTATGTCTTGTATATTGCTTACAACCTTTTCTTCTATCATCTTCAGAGTTTTGGGTTTCACGTTGAGGTCTTTGATCCATGTGGAGTTGATTTTTGTACAGGGCAAGAGGTATAGGTTACTTTTATTCTTCTAAAAGTGGTGATCCAGTTTTGCCAACACCATTTGCTGAAGATGCTGTTGTTCTGCAAAATACAGCCTTGCATTGAGCAGAATTCCAGATTGTAAAAATGCGAACATTTCAAACATGGCCATTGCACATACATACGTTGTGCTGCAGAGAGGCCTGGTTGTAATTTTAAAAGATACTTTTTTTATTATTTTTTAATTCTATGTGTATGAGTGTATTGCTTGCATGTATGTAGCCCTTTGAGGTAAGAAAAGGCCATTGGAGTTTCAGGTGGTTGTTAGCTGTCAGGTGGGTGCTAGGAATCAAACCCAGGTCCTCTGCAAGAGCTGCCAGTGCTCTTAACCTGGGAGCCATCTCTGCAGCCCTTTGTTATAAATCTTACCACTTTCTTCATTGAACATGTTTTTCTCTGATTTCAGAATTTGCTGACTTTATTCATTTTTTAAGAGTACCTAATATAGGGGCTGGAGAGATGGCCTAGCGGTTAAGAGAGTCGACCGCTCTTACAGAGGACACGGGTTCAATCCCCAGCATCCACATGGCGGCCAAGAACCGTCTGAAACTCCAATTCCAGGAGAACTCCAGTTCCGGGGGAATCCGACACCCTCTTCTGACCACCGCGGCATTGCACGAGATGGGTGCACAAACTTGCATGCAGGCAGAGCATTCATACACATACAGAAATAAATAAAATTAATTTAAAAAATTTAAAAAAAGAGTACCTAATATAGAACATTGAAAAACTATTTCCTTTCTAGCAAGAAGATGGAAAATGTACACCACACACATACACACACACACACACACACACACACACACACACACATATATATGCTTAATACACGTGTACAAATATGTATACTTTCTATATAAAATACATACATGCATGTTCACATGCAAATGCATGTTACCATGTACATGTATGCAAGTGTATGTCTACTCACATATGCTCAGTACAAACATAGTTATTTTTTTCATGACTTACATTTTTTATTGTAATTGTTACATAATTAATATTGTACCTTAATGCTAGTTTAGTTCATTATAAATATCAGGAATATGTTTACTTCATCATGAAAATAAACACTGATGTTTAATCATAGTCAGACATGGTGTTAACAAATTGATGGATCTAGCTTTATGAAGCCTGTCAGGACTCAGTTTACAAGAAACAACCCAATTATATTTTCATAGGATACAGTAGTCGAACACATGGTGCTATTGATGTAGATAAAAGGACTGCATGCTCTTCTGAGATGGTCTTAAGTGACTGAATGTCTTTAAATTGTGGACTTGCTCATACTCATCTCTAGGAAGCCTGGCACGACAGCTCCTTCAAAGCACAATGATTTTCTTTTTTTTTTTTTTTTTTTAATTTTTTTTTTTTTNACCCGTGTCGTGCAGTGCCGCGGAGGTCAGAAGAGGGTCTCGGATTCCCCTGGAACTGGAGTTCTCCTGGAATTGGAGTTTCAGACGGTTCTCAGCCGCCATGTGGGTGCTGGGGATCGAACCCGGGTCCTCTGTAAGAGCGGTCGGCGCTCTTAACCGCTAGGCCATCTCTCCAGCCCCCAAAGCACAATGATTTTCTTACTGCATTCAGGGTCACTGCAATATCCTGTCATTATCCAGGGGTTGGTGTGTTGGAAGAGAAAAGACTAAGGCCTCTCACTTTCACTTCCAACCTGGGCTCTCCATTCGCCTTCACTTGTTTACAAACTTGATAATTTGTAGAACTTTTTTATTAAGAGAGGCAAAGATGTGACCATTTTTGGACAGATTAGACAAAATCACATGGTATGTTCTCTCCTCCCTGCTGACCTACAGGCAGTATTGACGCATTGATCATCCTGTTCTTTAAGTCTTTTCCTTGAGCATCTAGGAATTCAGAGTCTTTTCTCTCATCTTTCTGCCTCTTTGGGTGCTCCTGGACAGGCGTTCTTCAACGGTTCTTCCTAATCTCCCCAGTGTTTCTAGAACTTGCTTCAGTCCTAAGGAATATTATTTTTCTCATCTGTGAACACATCCTTCTTGATGAAAGCCAGTGACTCCACTTCAAGTTAGTAGCCAATCATATGGTTTATTGCTTACTTCTCTCATTGATGTGTCTAAATATTTGGCAAAAGCAACTGGAAGAAGAAAGTGTCTATGGTAGCTGACAGATCATCATTATAGGGTAGGCACAGTTTCAAGAGCTTTAAGCAGCTAATTATATTGCATCCATAGCCAAGAAGTAGAAGGATGAATGCTGGCATTCAGCTTGTGTTCTCTGATTTGAAATTCTTTACTTATTTGTAGTTTAGGTGTGTGAATTTTTGCTTGCATGCATGGAAGTGTATCATGAGCATGAATTTCCCATGGGGCTCAGAAGAATGTGTTGGATCCTATGGAATTCGAGTTATGGATGGTTGGAAACAACCATGAGGTGCTGAGAATCAAACCCAGATCCTCTGCATGAGCAGTCAGTTCTCTTGGCCACTGAGCTGTCTCTCCAGCTTCTTAAGTTATCTTTTTTAAGCAGTCTTGGACCTTAGCATATGGTATGTTGTCACCCTATTTAAAGTGGCTTTCCCACTTCAGTTGACATAATATAGGGTAATAATCCTTGGGTTTCTATCTTGAGTACAGATTATTTTAATTGTACTTCAAAGTTCCAAATATACTGAACTTCCCAACATATCTTAAATATCTAACTGATGTCAATGTCCAATGCTTAACATATCTCAAACAGTGGTCACCATTAAGTCAAAGGCAATTACTTTTATTAATACAGGAAACGAAGACATAAACAACTTTGGTTATTTCTTTCTTTTGCATCTGTTCCAATGACCATTCTTTGCTATGATTGATGGTTCCAAGGAATTAGAGTCCATCTTGGTGGGGAGGCATGGTGGCAGGAGCTGGAGCGGAAAGCCGAGGTTCATATCTTCCAGTCAGCACAGGAAGCAGAGAGAGCAACTGGAGACTGGTAAGTCTTTTTGGACTCTCTAATCCTGCCTCCAGTGATATACTTCCTCTAGCATGGCCACACCTTGTAATACCTCTGAAAACAGCACCACCAACTAGGGACAAAATATCTGAATACTTGAAGCCTATAGGAGACACACTCATTCAAACCACTACATTCCACTCCCTGGCCTCCATAGGCTCATGAATATATAAAGTGCAAAATGAATTTGGTTCAACCATAAGTCACCATAGTCTTTACCAGTCTCAATACTATTCAAAAGTCTACAGTCCAAAGTCTCTTCTGAGACCCAGGCCAATCTCTTAACTGTAAGCTCAATCGACAGTTCCAGGGAATTAGAGTCCATCATGGTGGGAGGCATGGTGGCAGGACCTGGAGCAGAAAGCCGAGGTTCACGTCTTCCAGTGAGCATAGGAAGCAGAGAAAAACATAGTTATACACACATACACATTTATACAAATCCATCCATAATCATATATGTACAAGCATATGCATATCTGCATGAACACATACATCCATGCATATTTAGCATACATACATGTGAATATACAAACATGTATCCATGTACACATATGAAATTTACAAACTACATACATGTCAGCACACATGCAATTTTACACCATATACACGTGCATAAAATTGTATTCATATCCGGGCATGGTGGCATATGCCTTTAATCCAGGAATTGGGAGGCAGAGGCAGGCGGATCTTTGTGAGTTCAATGCCAGCCTGGTCTACAGAGTGAGCTCCAGGACAGCAGGGGCTATAGGGAGAACCTGTCTCGAAAAGACCAAAATAAATAAATAAATAAATAAATAAATAAATAAATAAATAAAATTGTATTCACATGTAATGTGTAAGAGGACAAGGTTGACATTTATACGTGTTAATTTTGTTGAGGTTCCTCAAACTTCTTCAAGAGAGAAAATGAAAGCACAGTTTCCTGCCAGGTATTTAGCCACCAGTTTGGGCCAGAGATCACTCATAGAATTTGAGTCAGTGTGACAAAATGGAGGTCAGGGCTGTATAGAGCAGATAGTAGAGTACTCTCTCAGGCAGACTTGGGATGAGGTTCTATTAGACAAAAGATTCTGAGAGAATTACAGCCATGTATCCCGGGAGCCAAGGGTGAGAAAGTGGAGTATTCACATGGATGTGGCTGGATGGAATCTGGGACTTCATGTCTGGTATTCCAGGAGAAGGAGAAAAATTAGGAGTCAGTGGAGCCCAGAGGATAGGACCTGTCTCAGTGTCTAGAAGGATAGTGTCCTTGCTTCCAGTTGAAAGCTGGCATTTTCATTGACCCAGCAAGCCAAGAAAGATGTGTTGGGTGAAAGCTGTTATAAGAGAGAACTCACAAATGTCAAGGGGGAGAGATCAATGTTCTTAAGCACAGCATGCACACACATTGTGTGTGAGGTTTGGGGGACAGCACTCAATACTAACAGATGGCTTCTGTGAGGGAAGAATACAGGAAAATCAACTGTGTTCCTCAGGAGGGGATGCAGGGAAGGTACCCCCATGTCAACTCTCAGCAGTAGATGCAGGGAAGATATCCATGATAATCTAGACAGTGGACAATAGGGATTTGTGAGGCCCTGATTCTAAGTTCTGCAGCACTATGACAGAACGTGGTCTCTCACATCCAGTCTGAGGCTAGGGTGGAATTTATAAAAACCTGGACATAGCCTTGAGAGAGAGTTTCAAAGCCACTCTTAGGTATCATGACCTATCATCTAAGATACACTGAGAAATATGTGTGTTCCCTAATTCTATTGGAAAGATATAGAGGTATTCTTTGCTCCAGAGTTCCCCAACCAGTAGTGCTCTGTTGGGGGAGTGTTTTTTCTCCCAGTCACACAGAGCAATGCCAGGATGACCTACCTACCCACCTCCATCTGGGTCCTTCTGAACTAGGTATGTATCTGTAGTTAGTCCAATTTCTTACTGTCCTGGTAGATAGTAAAGATGTTAAAATTTGGAACTGGCTTTAAAGCTGACTGTGAATATGTTCAAGCAAAAAATCATGACATCAAATCACTGGACTTCTTCTGCAAAAATATAACTTAACTACAGAGCAATAATCATTGTATAATTAGTTCCAGTAAATATTTTATAAACTTGGAAATAATGAAACATATGGTTGCAGAGATAATTGAGTGTCATGGATTTTCTACAGGGTAGAGACTTCATACATTAATCTAAATGTATTGTATAAAAGAACCACCATCTTTGAATTAGAAATCTTGAGCTTGTGTCATGAGTATGCTATTAAATAATTCTGTCATCCTCAGCAAGTTCATGTACATATAGGTCCTTCTAGTAATGTACTTTTAAAAAGATCTGGCTGAAACTATCCAGTGAGTTGCAGAAGCTGCCCTCACAGCTAACACATCTGTATGCAAGAGCATTGTAGTTGCAGAAGTTGGAACAAGTTTATGGACATCATAAAATTCTATAGCCCTTGCCTTAAATAGCATGATATATACATTTTCCTTTTAAAACTTTATTCATAAGAAATTAAGTACTCCTTGAATAGTAATTTGAAGTCCTTGAATAGTAAACTTAAATGTAATTTCTTTTCCTGTAATATGCCATTTAATGGCATGAAAATAATGTATAAAGCTTTATATGTTTAATGGATAACAGATTAGAAATCTTTTTAAAATGATCGAATTTGTCCTTGAATAAAAAGACATTGCGTTCAAATCGCTAGTCAATGTCTTTATCTTGTGTGAACTTTCCAAGTTATTTCCTTAAAAATCATTGAGTTTATAGCCGGGCATGGTGGCTCACGCCTTTAATCCTAGCACTTGGGAGGCAGAGGCGGGCGGATCTTTGTGAGTTCAAGGCCAGCCTGGTCTACAGAGTGAGCTCCAGGACAGTTGGGGCCACAGGGAGACCCTGTCTCGAAAAGACCAAAAAAAAAATCATTGAGTTTGCTACCTTTTTTAGAAATTCATGAAACCATAGTTGGGAACTAACTCCATTTTAGAAAGATAAATGGTAAGCAGCTAGTCAAGAAAGGTGCCACAGACATGTAATCCCAGCTACTTAGGATCTCCAGGCAGAAGGGTTGTAAGGTCAGGGTCAGCTTGGGCTACACATTGAGTCCAAGACCACTTTGGGCAACTAGTTAAACTCTGTCCCAGAATTAAACAATAAAATAAACGAAAGAAAAATGGGCTGGGGTTGTAACTTTCTGTTAAAGCACTTGTCTACCAAGTACTATGTTCAGTTTGACAAAGCACATGGGAGGGAGGATGGGCGAGGCTGAGAGGGAGGTGAATGGGAATAAAGTAGCGATTGACTTATGATATTTACAGTATCTAAATAAGAATTCTGAGGAGTTGTAACAAGAAAATTAAAAAGTTACATTTAGAGGCAGGCAATTCATTGCTGTACCCACCCAACTTGAATTAATTTGCAGTAGCTAATTCATCCTGGGTGCTTGGCAACATTGGGGACTAGAGTGGAAGCATCATTCATAGCATCTGCAGTTGCAGTGTATATATATATATATATATATATATATATATGCAATACAATATATAAATGAATTAAAAAACAGAAACCACATGATTGTCTCAATAGACAGAAAGTAACTTCAACAAAGTCAACATATCTTCATGATNATATATATATATACAGTGTGTGTGTCTGTGTGTCTCTGTGTGTGTGCATGTGTGTGTTTCACAGGGCAAGCTGGGAATAGGAGGAAAAGAGGAAGGAGGGATTGAGGTATCTGAATAGCAACAGGCCTGCATGGAGTGTGGTATAGAACTGGGGGCAAATGTATCCTGAAAAGATGAAGCAGGTTCAGAGTGCTCAAGACATCAGGGTTCCAAGCCTACCCACGTACCGGGTGAGAGGGAAGACCACTGAGAAGACAGCCCAGTGAGTAGCAGGTAAACAAGCCTTCCTGAGAAGAACTGCTGGAAACCAATGGTCAGACATGTCTCCAAGGATAGCCAGTTTGTGTAACACAAGTGTATAGGTTAGGTTTAGTTCAGGCTGCCACAGTTCTTCCTGGCTTACTGAGGCATTTCCCACTGCATGAAATGATACACTTCCTCCTTTGTGAGCCTGTTAGTGCTGAGATCCCTTGACTTAGTGCAAAAGTTGTGCACAGTGAACCATACTCAGAAGACCTGGGCTGAAATGCCATGGTTCTTTTCTGTCCAAAAATAATATAGAGAGGCATAAGAAAGGTAAATTGAATATTTCAACTGGTCCCACACAGTCCATTGACAGTTTGGAATTTAAAAGCTTCATATAAGCCATAATCTTCCTCAAAATTCTAGACAATACTGGTCTTGTTTGAAATGTAGGGAGCACTCTTATTGCTAATAAGGGGAAATAGGTAAAGGAATAATATAAAGGATAATGAATTACATTAATGTATATGTACATGGATACTAATGGTCCTTTACCTGTGTCTTCTTAAACACTGTAGATGATCGTTCGACACCTGACTCCAGTGGCTGCTTCAAGTGAGTGAATGATGGGCCTTAAGAGACATGTACTAAGACCATATTATTTCTCCATCTCCACTTCTTTGCTTTCTCAAGGCATAGGAAAATTGAACTGTCTCTTCTGGGTATGTATGTGGCAAAGGTTACACAGACCCAGGATAAAGTTCAAAGGCAAATAATTAACTCCCCTGCCCAGTGGCTAAGTAAAAAAAATAAATTAGATCATCAGATTACCTGCCAGTTGGAGAATATTGCTTAATCTTGGGTGAGAATACAAGGAAAGCAGGTTATGCCTCTGCGATTGTTATTCCTGGGTGTCAACTTGACTGGATCTGGGATTAACTAAAATGAAAAGTGGCATTTGGATTGGATCATTTGAAGCTTGAAGACCCACCCTAAATATGGGTGTTAACCTTCCAATGGAAACCCTTATAAAAGGCCTTGGAAAAATGATGGGAGCTCCTGCTTTGGGCTGCTTGCCCACTCTCTCACTGGTGAGTTTGTCTCACTGCTGTGACCAACTATTTGGATTCCAACATAGGCTGAAGATTGGCAGATCTCCACCATCCATCAGCCCTTTAGTGCCAGATTGGGGCTACTGAAATATCCAGTCTCAAGGACTGTGTGACTACTGGATTCTCAGCCTCTCCAGTGTAGTGCAGCCATTGTTGGACTACTCAGACTGTATCCTGTGAGATAATAAATAAATAAATATATATATATATATATATATATATATATATATATATATAT
>VZQC01007428.1:934457-955525 GCA_009823505.1 Rhizomys pruinosus | reverse complement strand
TATATATATATTTTTTTTTTAAAAAAATGAAAAAAATAGGTTCACATGTATATAGTGAATCTATTCCGTTGATATATGTTTGACAGAATGAATATATTAAGAAGAAATACTGTGGTTAGGGATATGGAAAATTTTTTTCCTGTGTTTTCATTTGGATGAAATTCCCTTTGCTGAGGTTTTGGTCAGAATACTGTATACCTAGTAAAAGTGTCCTGAAATATTAAAAAAAGGGGGGCACAGTTCTGAAACCAAAGAATACTAGCTGATTAGAACCTTTTGCTGTGGGGGTCGTAGAGAGGTGGTTGGCAAAGAACACCCTCTCTAGCTTCCTCACCGCCGAAGATCTTCACTCTGTCGGCCCGCGACGGAGTGGGGCTGGGGAGAGTAAGTGCGCTGCCGAACCAAAAGCAACCATGGCAGGGAGTCCAGTCAGGGTGTTACAGCTCAAAACTCACTTTATTGCAGGTTCACAGAGGCTTAAAAGCCATGCCAGCTTCCCTACTCGGGTATGTGTCTCTCGCTAATTGATCCTTTTAGGAGGCTTAATTTACAAGTCCCTAATTAATCCAATCCCTTCCCTTCCTAGCATAGTCCCTAATTATCATGTTAGTATGCGGAAACTAGCCTCCCTTGCTCAATGGGTGGGGGTGAGTTCGCAAAACTCTAGCACAAGCTTCCTTTTGTCCTACAGGCCTATCCTCTCGGCTATTTCATGCCATCATTTCCCCCTGTTTGTTTTATTTGGCATGGCTCCTGTCTTAGGTTGGTGCTTTTACTGGGTTCAGCTCTTACCCGTCTTTGAGTAGATAGCAGCTTTGGCTATCCCCCTGTCTTAGGTTGGCTGACCCAAAAAAGCCCTTACCCGTCTTTGGAGTCTGATGCTGCCTTTTGTAGGTATTGACGAGGGGGAGAGGCTTATACTTTGCCCATAAGGCCATTAATTGGACTTCTTCTGCCTGTTTTCTAGCGAACCTTATAACCCGGTTGAGCAAGCAAGGACCTACCGTGAACAAAAGCAAAAGAATAATAAGAGGTCCTGCTATTGCCATTATCAATGAAGTAAACAAGGGGCTGGTGTTGAACCATCCTTCAAACCATCCTGGTTGATTCGCTATCTTTCTTCTTTCAAGGCTATTCCTAAGTCATCTAAATTCTTTGTAATTACACCAGAGTGGTCTGCATAAAAGCAGCATTCTTCCCCTAAAGCCTGGCATATCCCTTCTTGTTCTAGTGCAAGGAGATCAAGCCCCCTTCTATTCTGAAGGACCATCTCTGCTAAAGAATCCAATGATGCCTTCATGTGTCTCAGAGTTATTTCTACCTTTTCTGTCTGAGCCTCGCGTTCCATTGTTGTGTTAGTGATAGAGCTGTTCCTCCAGCAGCTGCACCTGCGATTCCCACTCCTAGTATGCCTGCCAGGGCAAGGGCGGTTCCTATCTCTCTTTTATGTCTAGAAACTGAAAGGCCTCCTGCTGGGTGGCATAATGCACAAGAGTCATTACTTGTCTTTACAGCTTCTAGGTTGACACAAGGGGTTAGTCCCGGGGCATACACAACATTCCCACTTTCTAGCATTTAGTCTATCCACCTCCCTAAGGAGGACAATGTTCCCATTGTCCAATGAAGTAACCGTCTGCTAATGAGCAGAAATCGGTTTGGAGAGTAGGCCAGATGCTCTCTGTTGTTCCTTTATTTGCCAGTAGCGACGTTCACCACTGACCAGATGATGGTGCGAGGCCTGTGTGACTCATCTGATGACTCAGTCTTCCCATGGGGCCATAGGGGTAGAATTCCGACTGCCAGGAGCATCAGATTCATTTCTGGAAGAACAAGGGGATTTACCTTAAGGAGTTCATCCTTAGGTTGGGGGTTAAGAAGTTTCAGGGAGGTCATATTTGATGTTCCTTGCCAGGACCCAGATAGGTGTATTCGAGTCTGTTGGCATAATACAGCCGAATCCTCCGCCTGTGGTTATAAGCAGGTCCGGGCCTCGCCATTGCTGGGTTAGAGGATCTCTCCACCGGACCTGTATTGCTGGTGTCTGGGGTAACTGTCCCCAGTGTTTTTGAAATCTATTGTAGTGTACATTTTTGGAAAAATTTAAAATATTTATGTTTAATAATGCCCCTGCCAGCTGCAGGTGAGGACTGCGGTACCAGTCCTCTCCCCCTTTTTGTTTTTGTATTTGTTGTTTTAAAGTCTGGTGAGTTCTTTCAATGATCGCTTGTCCTTGTGGGTTATAAGGAATACCAGTGATGTGTTTGATATTCCATCTATTAAAAAATTGGCTTAGGGACTGAGATGTAAAGCAAGGCCCATTGTCTGTTTTGACCTGTTTAGGTAGGCCCAGGGTTGAAAAACATTGTATAAAGTGTGATTTAGCATGGGCAGCTTTTTCTCCAGAGTGGGCCGTTGCCCAACATGCTCCTGAATATGTATCTACTGAAACAAAGACAAATTTGAGTTTCCCAAAAGCCGGGTAGTGGGTGACATCTGTCTGCCAGATGATGTTGGGTTGAAGGCCTCGGGGATTTACTCCGGGCCCCTGCAGAGGCGGAACATTGAGAAAAGGTTTACAAGATTTGCAGGTATGTACAATTTTTTTAAGTTCTGAGACCGGTATATGGGGGAATCTTACCTGTAATCCCCTCCAGTTTAGATGGGTCAACTCATGAAGTTTATTTGGTTCAGTTACATCAACAATATTAATTTGAGAAGCTAATCTATCTGCCATGGCATTCCCCTTGGCGAGGAACCCGGGCAGATGAGAATGACTCCTTACATGTTGGACATAAATGGACTCCGCCCGGCCCTCCAAAAGAGACCGAGCTTGTATCATGAGAGCTGATATGGGGTTTCTGTCCAGTCTTATATGTGCTCCTGGGAGAGCTGGCAGAAGATTTGTCACATATAGGCTATCAGATATAAGATTAAAGGGTTGGGTGAAGTCCTGGAGGGCCATTGTGGCCGCTAGTAATTCCTTGTATTGTGCAGACCCTTGTACGTCTTGGGTCCGGACCTTTACTGGGACATCAGGGTTTTCTGGGGAATAGGCAATGTAAGCCCCCCCTCCTCTTCCTCCATCAGTGAAAACATACAAGGCATCAGCCAGAATCTTTTTGGAAAAGAGGTTGTTGGCTACTAATTTAATGGGTAGTCGTTGGAGGAGTGTGGCCCATGGAGAAGGGCCGAAATGGCAGTCCAGACTACCCAGGAATCCCTCCAGGGCTAGCGGTAACCGAGGGTGGGTATTTAATGCCCATTCCATATCTTCCATTCGGAGGGGTATGGCTATAGTATCAGGGTCTTTACCATAGTGTCTGATTGCTAAATTTCTGCCCTTTTTTATAGCATCAGTTATTTGATCTAAGACCGTGTATACCCTCGGTGTTCTGCCAAGAGAGGTATGCACCCATTCCAATGGTTTTCCTTCTTGGACTAACACGGCCATGGCAAGCTCCTTCCCCGGAAAAATCCAAAATGTAAGGTCTTTTCTTTTATCAAACCTCTGTAGCTTGGCAGAAAATAGGGCCCTAGAGAATTGATCAAAGATTTGTAAATGTTGCTCTGAGAGCTCAACCTCCCCTCCACAGGGCCCCCCCTTCTCGAGGAGGGAAAAGAGGGGGAGGAGGGTCTCAGTAGAGACTCCAACCCAGGGCCTGAGCCAATTTATCTCCCCCAGCACCTTTTGTAATTGGGTGATTTCAAGGTTATACCCTTTCTACCTGAAAACATCCACAACTCCTCCCAGTGCAGGGGCAGCAAGCCCCAGCCCCTCAAACACACATTCATCTCACATTTTTCTTACTGGTTCCAATATGCTTGATGCATCCTTTTACTCAAAAACAACTCTCACTCACACCTAAGGCCCAGCCCACTGACCAGATGGGACTGGGAGTATGGCCGGGACCTTAAGCACCAGGGGGGTCCCACTCTCTAGCCAGAGTTGTGCATATGGTATACACCCCCGTGGCCAGGAGCTGTGAGTCCCTTGGAGGACCTGCCTATTTCAATGGAGACCGAAAGGATTGCCTGCTTCTGCCTCCCCAGTACTGGGATTAAAGGTGTGTGCCACCCATCCCCAGTACTGGGATTAAAGGTGTGTGCCACCCCTCCCCAGTACTGGGATTAAGGGTGTGTGCCACCACACCCAGTCCCAAGGGGCAACAAAACTGCCCCACCCAAAACAAAAGCTAGATAATTCCAAAGCAAGCAAGTTACATTTTGAAAGCAAACATAAACCAAAATGGGATCTTTAAACAGTCAGCTCTGAGGCTGATTTCGATAAACAACTATCACCTGTTGTGAAGTATTTGAGAAACTCAGAGACAATAAATTTAGATGTTGCATCTTTGTTTTAGATGTTGAAAGTGTGTAACCAGTGTGGATTCATTATTCCAAATTTTTTGATAGATAATCCATAACTTTTGTTGAAATCGAACCATGTTTTGGCTGTTTAATATAAATTTGCATCTTAAGATGGAAGGGCCAGTTCCAACTTAGAGGCAATGTTCTTATATTATCATGTCTGTTAACATAATATACTTAGAACATAAAAGTACACTCATCCATACACACATGTGCACGCACATACATACATACATACATACATACATACATACATATTTGTTAGGTTGACCTGTAAGAGAAGAAAGCCATATCATTTGATGTCCAATGAAAAACATGAAATTTTTATAATCTGTTATAGGGTTATTTTTACATAATTAGAATAAATGTCCTAGTAACCCATAAAACAGCTGAGATCCATATGCCACCTTTTAGTCCCATTTGCAACACTTGCCTTTAATGAACTATACCTAAAGTTTACTATTCTTTCCCTATCCTGTCCCTTCTGGTCAATTATTCCTAAGCTGTACTTTTGCTAAGCCTAACTGACCCTATTTTTTTACAAATCTAAAGATTGAGGATTCCCAGAAGTAGACAGGCCAAAGTTGTTTGTAGTCTTGAAATGATCCATCTTGTCTTGCTATTAAGGACTTTGGAAGAATAATAATTATTCATAACTGCAACAATTATAACCATTATTAATTATTATTAATTATCACAACAGTAATTATAAACAATAATGGTCAAAAATAGCAGCCAACAATGAACAATTTACTATTAGACTGAATTTTTATCAATTATTATCAATAATTATATTTAATAAAAATAACTATAACTATTAATAACAATTACTACTAATAATTAACAACAATCTATCATTAAACTGAATAGTATGCATACTATAAACCCAATTAAAAATTGTTAACACTAAGGGGTATAAAGCAAACATTTTCTATGTTATAGTTAGCTAAATAGATTTAAACCTGTAGGACTATAATGAATTGAAAGCAGGAACTCACATTCACTCACACATACACACAGCTTGAAGATGGGCCTAAAGAAGCGTAAAACAGTCTTATTCAAAGAATTTCTTATTTAAATTAAACCAAAATATCAATTTACGTTATTAAAGAGACTTTTACCAACGTTTCTTAAAAAAAGACAATTTATCGGACCAAGTTTGTTTTGTTAGAACTTCAAGGCCTGTAAATTCTTCTAGACTTTGAGTTAAACATGCTGAGATGGATTCAAATCACTTAGTTGATACAACTTGGTAGGGTGGAGGTCCACAGTCTGTCTCCGGAGGATTGGAATCAAGGCTGCACTTTTAAAACACAATGAACACTGCCCTGGGCTAGGCTTTTGCCTTAGAAGGCCAGCCCTTCCCCCACCAGCCATCCGCTGTTTCCAGAGCAGGAGAGGGGCACAGAACAAACATTGGATCTACAAACAGCTACATGACCACCACCAAGCCTAGAATTTACAAGCTCAATTTGCAGCATAACTAATTTAGGAGTGAACTCCCTTTTTGCACCTCGGTGTAAGCCAGTGGTGGGGAGAGTTCCTCAGAGAAGCATTGTTCTGTCTCTCTGGCCTCCTGCCTCAAAGCCGAGTAGGGGGAAGGGATAGGGCCCATGGAGACTGGACACTCAGGGGTGTCCCAGGCCGTATTCTCCTCCCTGAGATCAGGGGATCTCTCAACCTCTTCCAAAGCTGAAATTCCACCCCCAGGAGGTGGAAGGGAGTCAGGGTGAAAAGTGGCTTTAAGCGCCACAATCATGGGGTAAAAGCCCAAAGGGGATTCTGCTCCAAGAATCCTTTCTCTTTCTCTTGCCAGCTTTTCTATTTGCCCCCAAACTTCCCAGGAGAAAAGGTTGGCCCCTCTTACCCAGGGGGCCAGAAAGAGGACGTGGTCTCAGGCAGACTCCGCGACCACATCGGTCAGTTCTAACCCCTTGGATTTTAACATCAATCTCAGCGCTTTAAGCGCTGGGTCCTTATCTTTTCCTGTTGCGTTTCCCATTGCGGGGACTCACTTACCCAAAAGACCGAATGGCCCCAGCTGTATTGCTAGCCGTTAGGGTCTCAGGGGGGTCTTCGAGCCCCACGTTGGTGCGCCAGATGCGGGGGTCACAGAGAGGTGGTTGGCAAAGACCACCCTCTCCAGCTTCCTCGCCACCGAAGATCTTCACTCTGTCGGCCCGCAACGGAGTGGGGCTGGGGAGAGTAAGTGCGCTTCCGAACCAAAAGCAACCACGGCAGGGAGTCCAGTCAGGGTGTTACAGCTCAAAACTCACTTTATTGCAGGTTCACAGAGGCTTATAAGCCGTGCCAGCTTCCCTACTTGGGTATGTGTCTCTCCCTAATTGGTCCTTTTAGGAGGCTTAATTTACAAGTCCCTAATTAATCCAATCCCTTCCCTTCCTAGCATAGTCCCTAATTATCATGTTAGTATGCGGAAACTAGCCTCCCTTGTTCAATGGGTGGGGGTGAGTTTGCGAAACTCTAGCACAGGCTTCCTTTTGTCCTACAGGCCTATCTTCTTGGCTATTCCATGCCATCATTTTGCCACCAGAACCTTGATTGCAAACTGAAATATTTCCCAAGGTCCTTCATTTACATTCTGTAACATACTTTGAATATTACCCATCTTCAATTAGAAGATTCAGAATGCTGGACTTAAACATTTAATTAGAAGCAATAATATCTTTTTTAAAAATTAAATTTTATTTATTTTTATTTTTTTATTAATTTTATTTATTTCTGTATGTGTATGAATGTACTGTCTGCATGCAAGTTTGTGCACCCGTGTCATGCAATGCCGCGGAGGTCAGAAGAGGGTGTCGAATTCCCTGGAACTGGAGTTCTCCTGGAACTGTAGTTTCAGATGGTTCTCGGCTGCCATGTGGGTGCTGGGGATCAAACCCAGGTCCTCTGCAAGAGCGGTCGGTGCTCTTAACCACTAGGCCATCTCTCCAGACCTAAAATTTATTTTTCTGTTATAGACAAGTCCTAAGCTGAGGTTCAGCGCATCCTTCAGGTGTAAATAAAATTTATTGCCATGAGGATCATGAATCCTTCAGATGTATATCAGTATACTGATATGAGGTTCAGTGAGTCCTTCATATGTATATTCAGTGTCCTGAGATGAGGTTCAGGAGTCCTTCAGCTGTGTATTCAGTGTGTTGACATGACTTTCAGTGATTCCTTCAGATGTATATTCAGTGTGTGGTAATTTGGTTCAGTGAATCTTCAGCTGTATATTTTGTGTCCTGACATGAGGTTCTTGAGTCCTTCAGCTGTATATTCAGTATGCTGACAAGAGGTTCCATGAGTCCTTCAGGTTTACAGTCAGTGTGCTGACATGATGTTCAGTGAGTCCTTCACATGTATATTTTGTGTCCTGACATGGGGTTCAGTTAGTCTTTCATATGTATATTCAGTGTGATGACATGAAGTTCAATGAGTCCTTGATGTGCATATTCAGTGTCCTGACATTAGGTTCAGTGAGTCCTTCAGCTGTATATTCAATGTGATAACATGAGTTTCAGTGAGTTCTTCAGTTGTATGTTCAGTGTCCTGACATGAGTTTCAGTCAATCCTTCAGGTGTATATTTAGTTTACTGACATGAGGTTCAGTGAGTACTTCCAGTGTATATTCAGTGTCCTGTCATGAGGTTCAATGAGTCCTTCCAGTGTATATTCAGTGTCCTCACATGAGGTTCAGTGAATCATTCAGGTGTAAACAGAGTGTAATGTCTTGAGGTTTATGAGTCCTTCAGCTGTATGTTCAGTGACCTGACATGAGGTTCAGTGAATCCTTCAGCTGTATGTATATTCGATGTCACTACAGGAGTTTCTTTGATTCCTTCAGCTATATATTAGGTGTGCTGACATGACTTTCTTGCAGCTATATATTAGGTGTGCTGACATGACTTTCTTGAGTCCTTCATCTGTATATTCAGTGTGCTTACATGAGGTTTAATGAGTCCTTCATCTGTATATTCAGTGTCCTGGCATATGGTTCATGGGTCCTTAATGTTTAAATTCAGTCCTGACATGCGGTTCAGGGATTCCCTCAGCTATATATTCAGTGTGCTGACATGGGGCTCAGCGAGTCCTTCTGCTGTACATTAAGTGTGTTGTTGGAATTCGGTGAATCCTTCCCGTGTATATTCAGTGTGATGACACAAAGGTCAGTGAATCTTTGAATTGTATATTCAGTGTCCTGACATTAGTTTCAGTGAATCCTTTTGTTGTATATTCAGTTTCCTCACATGAGGTTCATGAGTCCTTCTTATATATACTCAGTGTGGAGATATGAGATTTATGCATCTTTCAACTGTGTATTCAATGTTATGACATGAATTTCAGTGAGATCTTGAACTTTATATTCAGTATCCTGACATGAGTTTCTTGAGTCATTCAGCTGTATATTTCATGTCCTTACATGAGGTTTAGACAGTCCTTCAGCTGTATAATCATTGTCCTGACATGGGGTGCCTTGAGTCCTTCAGGAGTATATTCAGTGTGATCACATGAAGTTCAGTGAGTCCTTCAGCTATGTCTTTGGTGCCCTGATATGAAGTTTCGTTCCTACAGTTCATGAGTCCTCCAACTGTATATTCAGTGTGCTGACATGAGGTTCAGTGAGTCTTTTACCTGTATATTCAGTGTCTTGACATGAGGTTCATTTGTACTTCAGGTGTAAATTCAGTGGCCTGACGTGAGGTTCAGTGAGTTTTTCAGCTGTACATTAAGTGTGCTGACATGGGGATCAGTGAATCATTTAGGGGTATATTCAGTGTGATGACATGAAGTTCAGTGAATCCTTGAAATGTATATTCAATATCCTGTCATGATGTTCAGTGAATCCTTGAAATGTATATTCAATGTCCTGTCATGATGTTCAGTGACTCCTTCAGGAGTATATTCAGTGTCCTGACATGGGTTCAGTGAATACTTCTGGTGTATATTCAGAGTAATGACATGAGGTTTAGTATGTCCTTCAGGTGTATGTTCACTGTGCTTTCAAGATGTTCAGGAATCCTTGAAGGGTATATTCAGTGCCTGACATGGGGATTAGGGAGTTCTTCAACTATATATTCAGTGTGTTGACTTGCTGTTCACTGAGTCATTCAGGTTTATATTCAGTGTGATGATATGAAGGTCAGTGAATCCTTGAAGTGTATATTCAGTGTCCTGACATGAGGTTCATGAGTCCTTCAGGAGTATATTCAGTGTACTGATATCAGGTTCATTTGTCCATCAGGTGTAATTTCTGTGTCTTGACATGAGTTTCAGGGAGTCCTTCAGCTGTACATTAAATGTGCTGATATGGGGTTCATTGAGTCCTTCAGGTTTATATTCAGTGTGATGACATGCAGGTCACTGAATCCTTGAAGTGTATATTCAGTGTCCTACATCAGGTTCAGTGAGTTCTTCAACTGTATATTCAGTGTCTTGACCTGAGGTTCATAATTCATTCATGTATATATTCAGTGTTACATGTGCCCTTTAGGTGTATATTCAGAGTGATGACATGAACTTCAGTGAGTTCTTGATGTGCATATTCAGTGTCCTGACATGAGGTTTATAAGTCCTTCCACTGAATATTCAGTGTCCTGATATGAGATTCAGTGAATCCTTCAGATGTATATTCAGAGTAATGACATGAGGTTCAGCGTGTCCTTCAGTTGTATATTCAGTATGATGACACGATGTTCATGATCCTTGAAGTGTATATTCATTGTCTTGACATGAGGATCAGGGAGTCCTTCAGGTATATATTCAGTGTGCTGACATGCTGTTCAGTGTTGGCAGCCTACCACACAGACAATGTGTGCTGTGCCACGCCCTAAGATGGCGCCGACTTCCTGAGTCACTAGAAGCCGCTTCCAGCCGTTGCCTTTGCAGTGGACAAACTGCGCATGACTACTACTCTCTGGGCCCGCGCCTTGGGCATGCTAATGAGGCATCGGACGGTGCACCAATCCAGAGCATACCCGAACCCTCTGGACTGCTATATAAGCGGTGCTTCTGCCCCATTTCGGGGTCCTTCTCACAAAAGAGCTGTGCACAATAAATATTACCACAGAAGAATCCTGTTGTCCGCGTGAAGTTCTTGCCGGCGAGACTGCTGCGCGGGACAAGTGGTGCCGAAGACCCGGGAGCTGGCGCCGAGAGGACCCTTTGATTTCAGAAGAGGGTTCAGAACTGTGGCCAGGTAAGTTAAGTTCTGAGAGATATGCTTTTCTCTGACGATCTAGAGGGATTGGAAGCTTGCCTAATTATTTTATTGGCTGTTGTAATTGATCAAAACTGTAAAAAAGAAATTGGGGAAGGACAACAAGCCCTTGCGGACCTTCAGGAAAACATGTCAGAAACAGAACGGAGTGAAAGGTTAGATGCGCATTCAAAGAAAAAAGAGGATGCTAGCGAGATTATTAATAAAGGTACCTTATACCCATTTAGAGACCTACAAGCCCTGACATTAAATGATTCAGATTCTAATGAAAAATTACCGCTATCTGAGGAGGAGGAATTAGAGGAGGAAGCAGCCCGGTACAAAAATGAACACTTTCGCCCCGCCCGGCGAAAGAAAAGGTTAAAACTGAAAGTAAACAGGTCCCATAGCTTTCCCGCTCCCCTGCCTTCGGCTCCTCCGCCTTATGCATCTGGGAAATGCTCCACCTCCTTTTGTTCCCCGGAGGCGCGACATGCCATGAGGCAAATGTTCCCAATCTGCGTTTGTGTAGTTTGGTGCTTTGTTCAAAGTTAAGTGTTTTCAAAAAAGTATGTTTTGCATGTATTTTTTTACAGTCTTAAATTTTGACTGCTGAGAAGTTTCTATTGTACAAAACTTCATTTAAAAGGTTTTTCTACTGAATCCAGGGTATTCTGAAGATCGAAGCCTGTGTGTAAATGCTACCAAATGGCAAAAACCAACAATAAACCATTTGATTTTTACTTTTTTTCTAAATATCAATGCTTAACCAGAGCTATTTCAATTAATTTGTCAGTAGAGATTTAAAAACAGCTACCCATTTATTCCAGGAGTTAAAAACATAACCATATTCAATGAACCTGCAAGTTAAGTGTTAAAAATATGCTCTGTGACTCTGTACTACTAGTATTAGAACTAAAAAATCTTCCATGCAGCAAATGCTTAATGCTTTCCATAAATGTGGATTTGTCTGCCTTTATGTAATCTGTATTATATAGAGAAGGGAAAAAGTGTTGCTGCAACCTAATTGGTCACCCTTCTGTACTGGCCGGAGGGAAACAGCTTTGCCCCCTTGGACAGGATGCCAGTCACGGGGAGTACGCTGGACAATTAACGGCCTTTTACCTTTTGGAATACTTCTACTACATTTGAACTATGGCAGCTAGCCCAGCTTGGCTGTGAGTGGAAATATTCTGGCCTATGTGTGACCAGCATCCAATATCAAAACTTCACAAGGGCAGCAAATTTGTCTAACCAATTGTCTAGATATCTTTTAGGTAATTGGACTGGAGAATTTGACAGCTTGATGAACCAACTTCGTATGGCTATTGTCACCGTGAACTCGACTAGAGTGGACGCCTCCCTTGCTGAAGGACTGGCCTCCTGGATTACTGCTGCCGTCTCACACTTCAAAGAATGGGCAGGGGTGGCAGGGTTTGGCCTATTTCTATGTGGAGGGATTATAATTATGCTCTGGATTATGTGTAGGCTCCGTGCCCAGCATCAGCGCGATAAAGTAGTCATTGCACAGGCCCTTGCGGCTTTGGAAGCAGGCTCCTCCCCAAACATTTGGCTTAGTATGCTGGAGAAGTAGTCAATGACGGGTAAGACCTGCTGCAAGTATTACCAACCTAAGACAGGGAACAGACCAAAAGCTGTCTGTCCACCCCATGACGGGTAAGGAATACCTCTGCAGAGGCAACCTAAGACAGGCATTCTCCCAGCCAATTTTAATAGAGTCTCTGACAGGTCATGTCGCAGCTGCGGCCCAGAGACCTTGCTCTATTAAAACAGAAAGGGGGAACTGTTGGCAGCCTACCACACAATGTGTGCTGTACCACGCCCTAAGGTGGCGCTGACTTCCTGAGTTGCTAGAACAACTACAAGCCGTTTCCCGCCGTTGCCTTTGCATTGGGCAAACTGCGCTCCCGGGCCCGAGCTCTCTGGGCCCGCGCCTTGGGCATGCTAATGAGGCATCGGACGGTGCACCAATCCAGAGCATACCCGAACCCTCTGGACTGCTATATAAGCGGTGCTTCTGCCCCATTTCGGGGTCCTTCTCACAAAAGAGCTGTGCACAATAAATATTACCACAGAAGAATCCTGTTGTCCGCGTGAAGTTCTTGCCGGCGAGACTACAGCACGCGGGACAGTTCAGTGATTCATTCAAGTGTATATTCTGTATGATGATATGAGGGACAGTGAATCCTTGAAGTGCATATTTAGTGTCCTGAAATGAGGTTCAGTGGGTCCTTCTACTGTATATTCAGTGTCCTGACATATGGTTCAGTGAGTTCTTCAGCTGTATATTCAGTTAAACTACAGGAAGTTCAGTGCGACCTTCAGCTATACATTCAGTGTGCTGACATGAGGTTCAGTGAGTCCTTCAGGTGTATATTCAATGTTCTGACATGAGGTTTTTGAGTCCTTCAGTTGTATATTCAGTGTCCTGACATGAGGTTCAATGAGTCCTTCATCTGCATATTCAGTGTCCAGACATGAGTTTCCTTGAATCCTTCAGCAGTATATTCAGTGTGCTGACATGATATTCAGTGATTCCTTCAGCTATATATTCAGTGTGCTGTGGTGAGGTTCAGTGAGCCCTTCAGGTTTATGTTCAGTGTCCAGAAATGAAGATATGTTTGTCCTTCACCTGAATATTCCTTGTGCTCACATGAGATTCAGTGTATACTCAGTGTCCTGACATGAGGGTCAGTGACTCTTTCAGATTTTATTTAGACTGCTGACATCAGTGTCAGGAGACCTTTACCACTATATTCAACGTCCTGACGTGAGGTTCAGTGAGTCCTTTATATGTAATTCGTTATGCTGAAATGAGGTTCTGTGCGTCCTTGAGGTGTATATTCAGTGGGTTCTCATGAGATTCATAAGTCCTACACCTGTATATTCAGTGTCCTGACATGAGGTTCATAAGTCCTTCATCTGTATATTCAGTCTGCTGTCATGTAATTCTGTGAGTCCTTCAGATATACGTTCAGTGTGCTGTCAATACGTTCAAGAATCTTTCAGCTGTACATTCAGTGTCCTGTCATGAGTGTCATGAGTCCTTCAGGTGTATATTCAGTGTCCTGACTTGATCATCAATGAGTCCTTAAGCTGTATATTCAGTGACCTGACATGAGTTTCATTGAGTTCTTCAGTTGTATATTCAGTATCCTGAGATGAGATTCAGTCAGTCCTTCAGGTTTATATTCAGTTTCCTGCCATGAGGTTCAGTAAGCCCTTCAGCTGTTTATTCAGTGTCCTAAATTTATGTTCATGAGTCCTTCATGTATATATTAATTGTGCTGTCATGAGGATCATGAGTCCTTCAGCTGTATATTTAGTGTGATGACATGAAGTTCAGTGAACTTTTTAAATGTATATTTAGTGTGCTGACTTGAGGTTCAGTGAGTCCTTCAGCTGTACATTCTGTGTGCTGACATATGGTTCAGTGAGTCCTTCAGGTGTATATTCAGTGTCCAGACGAGATTCACTGAGAACTTCAGGTGCAAACAGAGTGTCCTGATAGGAGTTTCATGAGTCCTTCAGGTGTATATTCAATGTCCTGACATGAGGTTCAGTGAGTCCTTCAGTTGTATATTCACTGTCCTGAAATCAGTTTCAGTGAGTCTTTCAGCTGTATATTCAGAGTCCTGACATCAGGTTCATGAGTCATTCAGGTGATATTCAGTGTACTGACATGAGGTTCAGTGTGTCTGTCAGCTGTATGTTCAGTCTCCTAACATGAGGTTCATGAGTCCTTCAGTTTTATATTCCATGTCCTGACATGAGGTTCATGAATCCTTCAAGTGTAAATTCAGTGTCCTGGCACAAGTTTCTGGAAGTACTTCAGATCTACATTAAGTGTGCTGATGAAGTTTAGTGAGTCCTTCAGGTGTATAATCAGTGTGATGACATGATAGTCAGTGAATCCTTGAAGTGTATATTCAGTGTACTGACATGAGGTTTAAGAGTCTTTCAACTGTATATTCAATGTCTTGTCATGAATTCAGTGAGTCCTTCAGCTGTATATTCAGTGTCCTGACATGAGGTTCACTGAGTCTTTCAGGGGTATATTCAGTGTGCAGACATGATGTTTATTGAGTCCTTTAGCTGTATATTTAGTATCCTTACATGAGGTTCATGAGTCCTTCAGGTGTATATTCAGTGTACTTACATAAGGTTCAGTGTGTCCTTCAGCTTTTTTCTCAATGCCCTGTCATGGGTTTAATGAATCCTTCATCTGTATATTCTGTGTCTCTACGTGAGGTTCATGAATCTTCAGGAGTATGTTTAGTGTCCTGACATGAGTTTCAGTGAGTCCTTCAGCTGTATATTGAGTGTGCCTGACATGAGATTCGGGGTGTCCTTCAGTTGTACATTAAATGTGCCGACATGAGGTTCAGTGTATATTCAGTGTCCTGACATGAGTTTCAGTGAGTCTTTCATTTGTATATTCAGTGTCCTGACATGAGTTTCATGAGTCAGTCTTGTATATAGTCAGGTGGTGACATGAGGTTCATATGTCCTTTTGCTGTATATTCAGTGTGATTACATGAACTACAGTGAGTCCTGGAAGTCCTGACATGAGGTACATGAGTCCTTCTGCTTTATATTCAATGTCATGACATGAAGATCATGAATCATTCAGCTGTATAGTCAGTGTCCTGACACGAGATTCATTGAGTCCTTCAGCTCTATATTCAGTGTCCTGACATGAGGTTCAGTGTGTCCTTCGGCTTTATATTCAGTGTCAGTACAGGAGTTTCTTTGATTCTTTCAGCTATATAATCAGTGTGCTGACATGAGTTTCTTCAGTCCTTCATCTATTCAATGTGCTTACATAAGGTTCAGTGAATCCTTCAGCTTTATATTCAGTGTCCTGGCCTGTAGTTCATGAGTCCTTAATGTTTATTTTATTTATTTATTATTTTCTTGTCATTCTAATTTATTTAAGATTATTATAATAATGCTAATATTTTATCATAACCAAAAAAGTGTCATGATACCCATTTCTGCATGTACTTAGGTAGTATTATGTATCTTCTGTCATAGACTGATAATAGAAAAATATAATAAGTAGTTTTGTGTTTAAATAATCTTGCAATCCTGGAACAAGCTACCTTGGTCATGATATTGTTTATATTTTTGCATGCAGCTTATAATGCATGGTTAGAATTTTGTTATAGATCTTGTTTTAAATGTTTCTAGCATTTATAAAAATCAATTATGGGCTAGAGAGATGGCCTAGTGGTTAAGAGCGCCAACCGCTCTTACAGAGGACCCGGGTTCGATCCCCAGCACCCACATGGCGGCCGAGAACCGTTGGAAACTCCAATTCCAGGAGAACTCCAGTTCCAGGGGAATCCGACACCCTCTTCTGACCTCCGCGGCATTGCACGACACGGGTGCACAAACTTGCATGCAGACAGTACATTCATACACATACAGAAATAAATAAAGTTAATTAAAAAAATTAAAAAAAATCAATTATTAGGAAGCTAACTTAACAGAAACTCCTTGTTTGGGTGACTTTTAAAGAATATAAGAGTTCTAAATTCTTCATACACACCTGGATTTATGACAATTGGCAGCCTCATCAGTGTAAGGTGATAATGTATCTCATTACAAGAGGAATTCATATTACTGTAGCCATCTATATATTTTTGAGAAAGAAATGTCTATTCAAGCTCTTCCAACATTTTAAGGAAATTCTTATGTTTTTGCTATAAATTTTCAGGAATTTCTTATCTATTTGGGATATTTATCCTTTATTCTATCCAGTTTGTAATTACTTTCTTTCATTGTATACATTTTCACTTTTAATATGTACTTCTTTTTGCAGAAACTAAAATATCTGATGCATTCTCAACTAATTTTGTTGCATGCATCTTAGTACAATATCCATATAATCAGCAAAGAAACCAATTCTAGGAACCTTGTATCCTAATTTATTTGAGAAATCTTATTTCCTAAAAGCTCCTAAAATTTTAGTATTTAGAAGTTGCAGTTCATGTATATTTAAGCATTTGATTTGTTGTGGTTTGATGGTTCCATATATGTTAGGACAGCCTCCAACTTTATTCTTTTGCATACTGATGTCCAGGTTTCTAACACTGACACCATTTGTTGGAGAGACTCTTCTCCCCTTGTTTTGTATTCTTGGTTCTGTGCCAAAACAAAAACCTAAAAGTACCATACCTGTCGTTTGTTCAATGTCTATGTGTCACGCGTTACCAAATTCCACACACTGTCCTTCCCTTCTTGGCTCAGCTCCAGAACTTGTCTCCTGCCTGCAGGCCAACAGTCTCTAGGCTTTGCTCCCGCAAGAAGTGGGGAGGGAAAACCGCAGGAGATCACCCCTGGAAATGAACAAATTCACACACATGTGGAGAGGCAGGGAGGATAAGAACTCCATTTATTTTCTGTCAGTGAGGTCTATATATTCAAGACTACTGTGCTTTGGGCAAGAAAGTGGGGAGCAGGTGGAAGGGAGGGGTGAGCCAACTTGGTTCTACTCGGGGGACTGAAGAGCTCCAGTTTGTGCAACAGGTAACTAGAGGTGTGACATTTTGCTCAATGCCTCGAGGGAAGGGGCCTGGAACTTTGCAGAGATAGGGCGAAGCAAGAATAATTGTAATATCCCGAATCTTCCTGCTACAGATAACTCTGAATGCTCACAGAGATATCAGATAAATGGAGATCTACTGGGACAGGTCTTACAAGTTCTCACTTCAAGACACACACACAAAGTTTCATCCCCACACATACTGTTTTAATGTCTGGAGTTTTTAAATGTATTGTGAATTCAAATAGTATAATACCTCTAGTTTTCCTTTATTTTCTAAAGATTGTTTTGGCTAGTTATTCTTCTATTTCAAATAAAATTTAGAATTTATTTTGTGTTTCTGTATAAAAATACAACTGCGATTTGATAGGCATTGCATTGAATCTATAGACTGTTTTGGATAAAGGGTCATTTAAAGAATACTGGTATCTTCTAATTCATGACATAAGAGGTCTGTCCACTCATCTGTGTCCTCTTTCATTTTTCGTCAAGATTTTAGATGCCAGCTTCTTAAAATGTGGGTCACAACCTCATATGAGCTTGCATATTGAGTGAGAGGGTCATAAATAATTTGGCCACAGTAAAAGGATTCTCAAAGCAGAATAACCAAACATGGAATGAATCTGAGGGATTTCTGGCTGTGCTCACCTGGGTCACATAACCTGACATCACTGCAGCCTCAGTTCTGAACACATAGCAAGCTCACAATGCATTGCCCATGCCATCACACAATACAACACCTGTGAATTCTGCCTGCCAAAACAAATTGAGATTTGGGATTATTTAGGCTGTGAATCACAGGGATTTTGCTATGCATACAAAGGGTTCTTTTGTTATAGAAATATACTTGTTTAATTATGCTAAAAGTTTTAAAAAATATTTTCCTACAAATCATTTACATTTAAGTCTCAAATTAGTGAATCTTTGTTGTATATTATGTTAAAATATTTGATTTTAAATTTTTCTTTTAAGTTGAGTGCCATAGAAAATTCATTAGATTAATTTGTTTAGGATTAAAACAGAAACTACAACAGCTTCTAAAATAGTTTCAAACACAATTCTGTTATTTTTGGATTACAAATTTGTACTAAGAGGCCTTATCAGCATTGACAATTATCAAATAGCTAAATCAACTCTGAAAAAGTTTGAAGATGTCTTATGCCCTGCAGTACGAAATATTCAGGCAAAATTTAATTCTTCAAGTAAAAACAAAAAGTACATTATTAGTAAGTAGTAAAATTTGTACCAAAGGATTTCTAAAATAATTTTTAGTGACCTATTATGTAAACATTTGATTTGTATATTTATTATATATATACATAAATATTTGGAAGCTTATAAAGGTTTCTCAGATTAAAATGAGTCCCAATGGTAAAGGCTTAAAAAGCTCTATTTTAGACAACTCTGTGTGTATGCTTTTCAGCAACTCCTTTGTTTATTCCTAACTATTTTATTCGTTTTATTGCTATCACAAATGGGATTGCTATTTTAATTTCCTTTTGGGAGTAATTCATGGTTAGCATAAAAAATGAAGCTGAATTGTGTATATTGATTTTGTATCAAGTAGCTATATTGAACTCATTTTATAAAGCTAACAGGTTTACTCATTTGTTTTTTTATAGTTTCTTTGTTTTGTTTTGTTTTAGGTTTTTTTGTTTTTTGTTTTTTTTTGGTCTTTTTGAGACCGGGTCTCCCTCTAGCCCCAGCTGTCCTGGAACTCGCTCTGTAGACCAGGCTGGTCTTGAACTCACAAAGATCCGCCTGCCTCTGCCTCCCAAGTGCTAGGATTAAAGGCGTGTGCCAACCACTCCGTGCTTAGTTTTTTTGTGTGTGTTTTTTTTTTAATTTTGCTATCTAGAGCCTTTGAATCCAGGGCTTCATATGTGCTAATCACATAATCTACCATTGAGTTATATTTCTAGCCTCTATCTTAAGCTATTTTCTATTTCACCTTTGGTTTCTTTTTTAAATTTTTATTTATTTTTTACGTTTTTAATTTTTTTAAATAATAAGAAGTAAGTATTGAATACAAGCATGCTTCACGTAAAACCAATTAGTAAGCAGCTATGCCCAAACTTATACAACCCAAGGCCCCCATTGTCCAGTTTGATGGGCTTGTATGTACAATCATGTTGATCAAATAAGAGTCCAGTCTATATTACTGTAGTTTCACAATTCACCCCAATAGCAGCCCTTACATTCTATCATGCCCCCTTTTCTGCATATTGTTCCTTATGCTTTAGAAAAGGGGAACAAGTGGGTGAGAAGCAAAACAGTCTACTTTCTCTGTAGATGTCGTTTTGGACTCTGATCAGGTCAGGCTGTTTCTTTCATGGGTTGGCAGTTTATCTAGGAACAACCTTTTAAGCCTACTAATGAAGCATAAGCAATTTGATATACAGGCATTTAAACAGTACTAATTATTTTGGTAGGTTACATTGGTATAGACACAGATGTTTGGATGGTATGCTAATCCATGAACTATAGCTTTTCTGTAAAAGATGACAAGATCTTACTCTGGCTTTTACATCTCCTAACCACTAGAGGACGTAAGCTTGTTGCATGAGCCATGAATTATTTCTCCAAGGGGAGAGCTAATAGCCAATTATATTTTGGATATACAGACATGGCTGCCACTGCTGCACAGTATTTCCAGGCAGGTGAGGTGTAGCTGATGCTGACGGAGGAGTCTTGCTTTACTCAAGGAGACCAATATTTGCTTTATTGATATAATGGCCTTTGGTAACACTCTCTGGCATTCCAAAGATCAGCTGTACAATTGCAAGTGTGGTCTTAATACATCTTTCCCATGCTTACAAAAGGTCTTCGACAGCAGGACCTTACCGCCTCTCTTCTTGCAGGTATCCCAGTTTACAAACAAAAAGCCTTTACCTTCTTGGGGATTTGAATCTGCTAGCCAACATCTCCTTAGCAGAATAATCCATTGCTGATATCAGAGCTCTCCTGTATAAATATATTGTGCTTCATTACACAGCTTATAAAGACTTTAGTATTATATTTGGCTCTGAATAGAGAATAATCCTTTCACAGTTCCTATGTCTATTAGTCAGTTAAAGAAAGCAGTTATACCGGTTTTATAAGAGATTACCTCTGTAACAGTTGGCTCTAATTTACAATTAGGGAATGACTTCATTACTAATATGTTTATCTTTGTTCTATGAAAAGGAGGTAAGAAAATCTCTCATATTAAAACTTTGTGGCACCTGGAAGGTAAAGTTCATTAGGACTCATTATAAACAGTTGCTACAAATAGGATCCACAGAGATGTTGATGCCTGTAGCAGTTCTTAGGCTTTTCTTCCTTTTAATATTTAGATGGGCCAAACTCTCTGCTGGTATTTCTTGGTATATCTTGGACAATGCAAAGCTGTATCTTTTCTTTCTCAGCCATTAATTTGATGACGTTTTGATCTGTGGGAACATGCAAATCTTTCCCATAGTTAGTTTTAAGATTTAAATTGAAAAAATTTGACAAAAGGTTTAATATATAACTGTAGCCTCCCTTTTTTATTTTAGGTTTTTATTTTTTGACCCATGAATCTCAAAAAGGCAGTTGTAGTACACATACCTATAGGCAGGAATCAAGGTGAAGCCCCAAACTCTGGAGGCGATAGAATAAAAAGTTGGCAGCAGACTATAAGACATAGGCATAGGAAAAGACTTCCTAAATCAGACAGCAGCTATGCAAAAATTAAGATGAATAATTGACAAATGGGACCTTGTTAAACTCAAAAGCTTCTGTACATCAAAAGAAACAATTAAGGAAGTGAAGAGGAAACCCACAGAGTGGGAGGAAACCTTCACCACAGATACATCTGACAAAGCATGATTTCTACAGTATATACACTACTCAAAAAAAAAAAAAAAAGAAGAAAACGAATCACTCAAAAGATGGAGCAAAGAG
>VZQC01007428.1:907446-933717 GCA_009823505.1 Rhizomys pruinosus | reverse complement strand
GGGGTGGGGGGGAAGGGAAGGGGATATATGCCTGAACTGAATTGGAAAATGATGTATGAAATACACAAAGCATCAATAAAAATAAATTTAAAAATAAATAAATAAAAATAAATAAATAAAATTTTAAAAAAGAAATACTTTGCTTGCAAAAAAATAAAATAAAAATAAAAAAAGTGTTCAACGTCACTAATAATTAGGGAAATGCAAATGAAAACCACTTTAAGATATCATCTCACTCCAATAAGACTGGCTAGGATCAAGAAAACAAATGATACCAAGTGCTGGAGTGGTTGTGGTGAAAAGGGAACACTCATCCATTGCTGGTGGGAATGTAAACTTTTACAGCCACTATAGAAAGCAGTGTGGAGAACACTTGGAAGACTCAAAATGAGCTTGCCCTCTGACCCAGTCATACCACTACTGGGTATATACCCACAAGACTCATCTTACTGCAGAGATACATGCACAGCTATATTTATTTCAGCTCTGTTCATAATAGCAAAAAGCTGGAACCAACCCAAATGCCCCTCGACTGATGAGCAGATAGAGAAAATGTAATACACCTAAAAAATGGAGTTCTATGCAGCAGTAAAAAAAGACATCATGAACTTTGCAGGTAAATGGATGGAACTAGAAGATATTAGGTTAAGTGAAGTAACAGTCCCAGAAAAACAAATGACAAATGGTATCCCTCATCTGTGGATGACAGCGCCAATAAGCCAGTTGTAAATATTTCTTGTGGGGAGTGATGCATATTGGAAAGAACAACAACAACACCAACAACAGAAAAGACTGCATCAAAGAACTGACTGAAATGGTGAATCTGGTGGGGTGGGAGTGTTGGGAGGGGGACATGGTCTATATTCAATTAATGTATATTTAATTGATGTGCATTTAACAGGTATCCAAATTTGCCCAAACTCTGTCTACATATTACATGGTATTTTAGGACTTCGATTTTAAACAACATTGGTTAATAGGTTTTAATAAAAACGGTAATACATTTAAGCTAATTGGAAATATAAATTGTTGTCCACATTTGTTTTACATATAATTTGTATAACAACATTGGGTTAATGTATACAAATGTTCTTCATATTTTTTGTGTTGTACAGTATCATCTTGTAACATTTTCGTTTACTTGTAGGACAATTTAACTAAAGGAATTAAGTTTGCTTAACAAATTAACAACATACAGTCAACGATAAAGAGCTTGGGTAAATTTAATGAAGAGTCCTTAATGTTTAAATTCAATGTTCTGACATGAGGTTCAGGGTTTTCCTCAGCTGCAAGTAGTGTGTCCTGACAGGAGGTTCAGGGAGTCTTTGAGGTATATAATCAGTGTCTTGACATGAGGTTCAATGAATCTTTCAGTTGTAAATAGCATGTTTTTATATGCGGTTCATGAGTCCTTCAGCTGTATATTCAGTGTTTTGACATGAGGTTCAGTGAGTCCTTCAGCTCTTTTTTCAGTCTCCTGACATGAGTTTCTGTGAGTCCTTCAGCTGTATATTTTGTATATACTGACATGAGGTTCATGAGTCATTCAGCTGTATATTCAGTGTCCTGACATGAGGTTCAGTGAGTCTTTCAACTGTATTTTCAGTGTCCTGATATGAGGTTCTTGAGTCCTTCAGGTGTATAATCAGTGTCCAGACATGAGGTTCAGTGAATCCTTCAGCTGCTTATTCAGTCGCCTGACATGAGGTTCATGAGTACTTCTGGTCTATATTCAGTGTGCTTTCAGTGAGTCGTCCAGGTGAATATTCAGTGTGATGACAAGAGGTTCAGTGAGTCCTTCAGGTGTAAATAGAGTGTGCTGACCTGATGTTCATGAGTCCTTTCCACTCACAATTAGCCTCAAAAACAATAAAATATCTAGAAACAAACCTAACAAAAGACACCAAAGATCTCTACAACAAAAATTTTAAACCATTGAAGAAAGAAATCGAAGAAGACATCAGAAGATGGAAAAACCTCCCATGATCATGGATTGGGATAATTAACATTGTAAAAATGTCCATTCTACCCAAACTTGTGTACAGATTTAATGCAATCCCAATTAAAATCCCCAAGAGTTTCTTCATGGGCTTAGAAAAAAAAAGTCCTTAATTTCATTTTGAAAAACAAAAGACCCTGAATAGCCAAAACAACCATGAGTGAAAAGAGCAATACTGGGGGGATCTCTATACCAGACTTCAAACTATACTACAGGGCTTTAGTCATAAAAACAGCTTGGTATTGGCACAAAAACAGACCTGTTGACCAATGGAACAAAACTGAAGACCCAAACTTGAGCACATACTTTTTCATCCATCTCATATTTGACAAGGGGACCAAGAAAACACAATGGAGAAAAGACAGCATCTTCAGCAAGTGGCGTTGGCAAAACTAGATCTCCACTTGCAGAAGAATGAAATTAAACCCCTACCTCTCATCCTGTTACAAAAGTCAACTCCAGGTGGATTAAACACCCCAAATTCTGAAGGTGATAGAAGAATATGTTGGCAACAGACTACAAGACATAGGCATAGGAAAAAGACTTCCTAAATCAGACAGCAGCTGCACAAGTATTAAGGTCGAAAATTGACAAATGGGACCTCATTAAACTCAAAAGCTTCCGTACATCAAAAGAAACAATCAAGGAAGTGAAGAGAAATCCCACAGAGTGGGAGGAAACCTTCACCACAGAATCTTCTGACAAAGCATTGATTTCCAGAATATATAAACTGCTCAAAAAACAAAGAAGAAAGAAAACAAATGACCGACTCAGTAGATGGTGAAAAGAGCTGAACAGAGTGAGGAACTAGAGATGGCTGAGAACATCTTAAGACGTGTTCAACATCATTAGTCATTAAGGAAATGCAAATCACAACCACATTAAGATATCATCTTACTCCAATAAGACTAGCTAGGGTCAAGAAAACAAATGATACTGAGTGATAGAGAGATTGTGGGCAAAGAGGAACACTCATCCACTGCTGGTGGGAATGTAAACTCATACAGCCACTATGGAAAGCAGTGTGGAGAATCCTTGGAAGACTTGGAATGAACTTGCCACTTGACCCAGCCATACCACTCCTGAGCATGTACCCACAAGACTCATCTTACCGCAGAGACACATTCACAGCCATGTTTATTGCAGCTCTTTTCACAATAGCAAGGAGCTGGAGCCAACCCAAGTCTCCCTCAACTGAAGAGTGGATAAAGAAAATGTGGTACATCTACACAATGTTGTTCTATGCAGAGGTAAAGAAAGATTACATCATGAGGTTTGCAGGTATATGGCTGGAGCTAGAAGATATCATGCTGAGTGAAGTAACACAGTCCACATAAACCAAAGGATGAATGATATCCCTCATCTGTGGATAGTTCACATCCCCAGCACCTACATTAATGCCTGGCTGGCATGTGGGGTGGTCCATGCTGGTGAGGCCGAAAATGGGACTTCTGGGAACACTGTGGCTAATTCCATGTTCAACTGACAAATCTTGTCTTGATATATAAGGTGGAAAGGAATTGAGGAAGACACGTGACATCAACCTTTGACCTTCATATGCACACATCACACATGCACAGTACAGTGCCCCACCACATACATGCACAACACAGACATGCAGACACACACACACACATGTACATATTACATACACACATATATATATATATATATATATATATATATATATATATGTGTGTGTGTGTATATATACATATATTTTCCAATTATATTGATTTATTTTCTTAAATATGTACAGAAGCTTGACCTGCACCCAAGCTTTGGAATTATGAACTCCTGTCCTTATAATCATTGCCTGTATGTGGAGGTAGGAAAATGATCTCTTAATGTCTCATGTATTACAAATCTCTAGTTTTCATCATGGCTCTAAAAGTCTTATGACATAGTATATAAAGGAATGGGTTAGAGGGGACAGGGAATAAGTGTACAAATTATTACTAGAGTGGCACCAACAACCGGGGTGGATCCTTCAAAAATCCAGGCATTTTTCCAAACAAAGACGAAATATGATTGTCTCATGGGATCCAGGACCAAATGTCTGCACTTCCAATCCTGAACAGGAAAATGAGTAGATGGTAAAAAGTCAGATCTAAACGAGGCATTTGCAGGGAATCTTTGTGTAGCCTTCCACATTTTAAGTAATCTTTAGATTATTTTATCATATCTAATCCAAAGGAACTGCTGTGCAGATATTTATAATGTATTTTGCTTAGCAAGTAATGTTAATGAAAAATGGTAAATAAATTTAAAAAGTTTTCAGCAAATGTTGGCTGACTCCCTGGATGTGGAAACCAAAGATACAGAGTGTTCTCTGAAGGGGTTCAACAATGTGTTGGCCTTTTGCCCATGGAGTATCATGGACTCAGTCTCCCAGGCATACAGTTGCAACTATAGGTCAAGGTCCCTGATTTGGGCTTTGACATGAGGTGTCAGAAAAACTAAACCTTTCAGCATTTGGGATGTTTCTTAGTTAGGCTAACAGCAGAAGTCCATAAACTTTTATAAATTTATAAAATTTTGTCAAATTGTATACAGCATAAGGCGCCATGGCATCATACCTGTTTTAACCCAGCAGTATGACTTATTTCACATTGATTGTTTTCCCAATAACCTTCTCCGCTATAAGATAGTTATGTGAGGGACTGCCAGGATAATTTCTATCCGTTCCAACTTTAGATCCTGAAAAGCCATGTCAAAAGAACAGCTTTTCCACAAGGCAAAGTGCACAGTCTCTATCTGATATGGATTAAAAAAAAAGGTTCATGGCTCTGTAATACATTTTTTCTCACTTCTACCACCTTGTACAAAAAGATGTGAACCCACTGTCTTATATACATTAAGTATAGATGTCTGAAAGCTCATCTTCTCTGCCTTACACGTATTTAAGGCACACATCAAAAGCACTGTCATTAAGGACTTACATAGTACAATAATATACACACTTGGAAAAAAGTCTTTGAGCTCAATATATAATTTATTTTATTTTATTTTGTTTATTTTTTTTTTTTGGTCCTTTCAAGACAGGGTCTCCCTGTAGCCCCTGCTGGCCTGGAACTCACTCTGTAGACCAGACTGGTCTTGAACTCACAAAGATCTGCCTGTCTCTGCCTCCCAAGTGCTAGGATTAAAGGTGTGCTCTACAACGCCCGGCTTCAATGTATATTTTATATGCATCTGCATATCGAAGAGTTGTCACCAAACTGAGAAATGTGCTTGACTTTCCCTTCCCACTAAAGTTATCTTATTTTCAGGCCAGTTCCTGAAATCTTATTCTATGCACTGGAAACCTTTCACATTCATTCTCTTACTTTGTCGTTAGAGAGTCTCAACCATAGAAAGAACTCAGTGGCCATGCATCTGCAGTTTCCTGGGGGGAATCTAACTTGTGAATGGAAAAAAAAATCTCCTTCTCTGAACTCCAGAGTGGTTCCAGGACAAGATAGTAAATAAACTATTCACAGAGTTTGTGCAAACATTTGTCACTGTGATGCCCTCCTGTAAAGGACAGTCCCTTGAAATTAAAATGCCTGCATCCAAGTAAGGTGATAAGGATAAGGAGGTAGGCAGCAAGATGGGGGTAGAGCACTTCCAAGACTGAAATGGTAAGACTGCCAGCCACTGCGGAGTATGTCTGTAATTACAGCACTCAGAAAGCATAGGCAGGTGGAACTGTGACTTCCAGGCCAGCGCAGTTTGAGCATAAAGCTCCAGTCCACACAGAGTTACATAGTGAGATAAAATACTATTGTGTACTACAGGCCAGACTACAAGGAAAGCAGCCTGGAAGAGGAGACCTGGAAGAAGGCTGAAACTTACTTCCTCTCTATTATATATTGAATCTCTAACACTATTTTCATTTTTAAAATGATTTATTCATTATTTGTATTTACCTGTATGAGTGTATTGTCTGCATATATGAAAGTGCACCCATTGTCCTGCATTGCCCACAAAGATGAGACGAGGATGTCAGATTCCGCTGACTGTCAGATTCCCCTGGCACTGAAATTAAGAGTTACCAGCTGCCATGGGGTGCTGGGAATAGAAGCCAGGTTCTCTGCAAGAGGAGTCAGTGGTCTTATAAGCTGAGCCATCTCTTGAGCCCCATCTAAAACTATCTTTAATGACATTTTGCTGATGAGGCCTTTGGGAGGTAATGTTACATGCTAACTTAAAGGACCAACAAGCTTCATCACCATCACAGAACTGATGGACTTTAAAATTTTTTTATTAATTTTATTTATTTCTGTATGTGTATGAATGTACTGTCTGCATGCAAGCTTGTGCACCCGTGTCGTGCAATGCTGCGGAGGTCAGAAGAGGGTGTCGGATTCCCCTGGAACTGGAGTTCTTCTGGAACTGGAGCCAAAGACGGTTTTCAACCGCCATGTGGGTGCTAGGGATCGAACCCAGGTCCACTGCTAGAGCGGTTGGCGCTCTTAACCGCTAGGCCATCTCTCCAGCCCAGAACTGATGGACTTTAAAGTGAAAGATCTGTCCTCCCTCCTCCATCTTCCTCTGTCTTCTTCTTCCTCTTCCTCTCCTTTTTCCAACATATGAGAACACAGAGGGGAACTAGCTATGTATAAGTCAGGTAAAGATATCCCTTACTGGGAACCAGGCTAGTCATTAATCTTGTTTTTTCTGGATGATTGCTAAGTAGAATCAGGATTAATTGCACAAAATCACAACCATGCTATGTTTGACGATATCCTAAACAGTCACTGTATTATTATCCAATGAGTAATATATACAGTATGGATAGACTGAAGAAAGTGATGAATCAGATACTGAGTCAGACAGGCCAGGATCAGGTGAGATATCATTATGTTACTCAGCAAGGGGAGCCATTTAAAGCTTAGTTTGGGAAACTTTCCTCTTACTATTTTTGGAGGGTAGTTAACTGTGGGTAGCTGACCTACAGGAAGGGAAAGCCTGGATGGGAGAGCAGCTGCTGCAGAGTCAAATCTTGGGTGGCATAGGAAAAGAACCATGAAGCCTGGGCAGTCGAAGGTGCTGTTCAGAGCAACTCCCACATTGAAAGGTTTTTCTTCATCTATCACATAAGAGAAGCCAGGACACTTGTATATGGCTTTGAGCTAGTACATAATTACACAGCAGAGGGCTGTCAGCCCACTTGACTCTGTATCCTTGATGCTTCATAATTATATGATAAGTAATTAAATAAATAAATTAGTTCAAGACTTAATTACTAAGGAATATAGAAAAGCAAAAGTGGGGCTGGAGAGATGGCCTAGCGGTTAAGAACATCAACTGCTCTTGCAGAGGACCCGGGTTCGATCCCCAGCACCCACATGGCAACTGAGAACCATCTGTAACTCCAATTCCAGGAGAATTCCAGTTCCAGGGTAAGCCGACGCCCTCTTCTGACCTCAGCAGCATTGCATGACACAGGAGCACAGACCTACATGCAGACAATACATTCATACACATAAATAAATAAAATAAAATAATTTAAAAAAAGAAAAGCAAAAGTAAGCAAGGCACACGCCTTTAATCCCAGCACTCGGGAGGCAAAGGTAGGTGGATCTCTGTGGGTTCCAGGCCAGCCTGGTCTACAGAGCGAGCTCCAGGACACCTCGTACTAAAAGGGAGACCCTGTCTCAAAAATACAANCTGTGGGTAGCTGACCTACAGGAAGGGAAAGCCTGGATGGGAGAGCAGCTGCTGCAGAGTCAAATCTTGGGTGGCATAGGAAAAGAACCATGAAGTCTGGGCAGTTGAAGGTGCTGTTCATAGCAACTCCCACATTGAAAGGTTTTTCTTCATCTATCACATGAGAGAAGCCAGAACACTTGCATATGGCTTTAAACTACTGCATTATTACACAGCAGAGGGCTGTCAGCCCACTTGACTCTGTATCCCTGATGCTTCATAATTTCATGATAAATAATTAAATAAATGATCTGGTTCAAGATTTAATTACTAAGGAATATAGAAAAGTAAAAGTAAGCAAGTTAATTACTTTTCAAGTGTTGTTAAAGGGTAATTGCATTACTATGTACTCAGACCATAATGGTAATTTACTTAAATCCAGCATTCAAAACAAGTATGTATTGATCACACACTAGGCACCAAGCCCTTTGTGCTTAGATGACCAAAATGATGAATTTAGGGGATAAACATGATATTCTTCTTTATATAGGGTGCTGAACTTTCTTTTTTATCTTACTTATTTGTTTATTTATTTGTTTGTTTATTTTTTGGCACTGAACTTTCTAACCAGTTACATGGAAACACAATGTGAGATTGAACAAAAGCAGGAAGTAAATTTAACATGAGACTTACAATTGGTGAACTCATACTCTGGTGGACAGGTATGGTGAGAACTGGTATTCTCTTAATTCCTTGAAGTGAGTGATTCCAAAGTTATGGTTTTCTCTATGCCCCACCCACATAAAGTTTTGATCTTGCTGAGTCAAATTGCCCTGTATTCTTCACTTTTCTGTTGCTGTGATAGAAACATCGCAATCAAGGGAACTTAAAAATGGAAGAGTTCATTTGAGCTTACTGTTGATGGTTCCAGGGAAATTAGAGTCCATCCTGGTGGGGAGGCGTGTTGGCAGGAGATGCTGGAGCAGAAAGCTGAGGTTCACATCTTCAGGAATGCACAGGAAGCAGAGAGAGCAACTGGAGACTGGCAAGGCTCTTTGAACTCTCTAAGCCCACCCCCATTGATGAGCTTCCTCCAGCATGGCCATACCTTCTAAGACCTCCCAAACAGTACCATCAACTGGAGACAAAATATCCAAATACTTGGAGCCTATGGAAGACATTCTCATTCAATGCACCACATGCTGATATAGCACAAAAACAGAAATTACTGGTCCACTGATGGCACCTCCCAGATTCTGATTTTGTGAATCTAGTCTTGCCTCAGGCTTTTCATGCCAGGTAACTTTAAGTTGGACCAACTCACTTCAGTTGATGTAAGTTGCTCTAATCTCTAACAGCCATACAGTATGAAGTTTACAAACCAGTTATATTTTCCACATTTCACTCTAAGGACCTAAATCTGGTCTCTTTCACTTTACACTTCAGAATTTTCTGAATGCATTTGTATTTTATATGGTAGAAAGACTAGGTTGGGGCGGGCTCGACTCTGGAGGGCTCCATCCTCATGATTTTATCTTCCACAAGACCCCAATTCTAAGACTGTCATACTGGGTGTTAGGATTTCACATGATTTGTAATGACACAGACACTTAGACCTCCGAACCATTGCAAGAGTTAAGTCAGCACTTCGTGAACTGTAACTATGCATAGCATTACATACACATGCTCATAGCATTACATACACATGCTCATAGCATTATCTAGGTATGCTGTTTCTGGAGGCCTGGGACTCTTTTTAAGTTTACTAGAGGATACTTCTCTGAGAAGCTTCACACTCAGGCAGATTTAAATGACAACAGAAGACAAATGGATTTTGATTTGTGCTTCTCCTGATGCTTGCTTAGACATTTCCTCACTAAATCCTGTGGAAGAAGTTTGAGAAATGTAGTTATGCATGCATCAAGATATGTGCAAGCTTGCAAGATTTTTTACTTGGATTAAAAATACAATCTCAGGTCAATTCTGGCTGTTTCCTTTCATGGGCTGACAGTTTGTCCAGGAATAACCTTTCGATCCTACTAATGAAGCACAAGCAATTAGAAATATAGGTATTTAAGCAGCACTAATAGTTATGGTAGGTTACTTTAGCATAGACACATGTTTGGATATGTTAATCCATGAATTACAATTTTCCCCCCTGTTAAATATGACAGGGTCTTACTGTGGCTTATAACATCTCCTAACCTGTAGAGGATGTAAGCTTGTGGCATCAGCCATGGGTTATTTCTCCAAGGGGAGATTTGTTCTTTTCCAGTGGGCTGGAGAGAGGGTTCAGTGGTTAAGAGACTCGGTGGCTCCTGCAACAGGAACCTTGGATTCCATTCCCCAGCAACTCACTGGGGCTAACAGCCATCTGTAAATCCAGTGCCAGGGGATCCAATGCCATTTAATGGAAGTTGAAGGAATTGCAGACTTCTCAGATCTCGGTGTTGGAGGACAAGGAAAGATTTAAAAAAAAAAGGAGGAAAAAAGAACGAAAGAGCAAAAGAAGAAACAAAGAAAGAAAGAGAGAGAGCGGAGAGAGAGAGAGAAAGAAAGAAATAAGAAAGAAAAGGAAAAAGAAAGAAAGAAAGAAGAAAGGAGAACGAAAAGAACGAAAGAACGAAAGAAGAAAGAAAGAAAGACAGAAAAGAATAAAAGGAAGAAAGAAGGAAGGAAGGAAGAAAGAAAGGAAGAAACGACAGGACGGAAGGAGGAAGGAAGGAAGGAAGGACAGGAAGAAGAAGAAAGGAAGGAAGGAAGGAAGAAAGAAAAACTATTCCCTGGAATTAAACAAAGAAGACAATACAGCAAAACTTCTGGGATGCTTTAAAACGCAGTCTCTGCGCTGGAGGGATGGCCTAGCGGTAAGAGCACCGACCGCTTCTTACAGAGGACCCCGGGTTAGATCACCAGCCCCAATGGCGGCAGAGACCACTGCAACTCCAATTCCAGCGAGAACATGGGAATCTGAGACTCTTCTGACTCCCGGATTGCACGACACGGGTGCATTTAGACCTTGCATGCCGACAGTACATTCATTACACACACAGAAATAAATAAAAAATAAAAAATACACTAAAAAAAAAAAAGCATTCCTAAGAAGGAAGTTTATATAAGTTCCTACCAAAAAAAAAAAACAAAATCAGGAACAGCACATAATAAATGACTTTAACATTGCAAATCAAGATTTTTGAGTCAGAATGACTTCACTTATAGAACCTTCGTAACAGAAGCTCTTCGCCTCCTGACTTGTCTGATGTTTGAAAAAAAAATAAAAAAGAAAACGAATCAGATTCTTATGCTGAAGTGGGTGGACACAACCTTTCATCCCAGCAATCAGGAGCTGAGTCAGGTCGATCTCTGTGATTTCAAGCCAGCCTGGGTTCTACAAAGTGAATTCCAGGACATGAGGGGCTTGCGGAACAACCCTGTGTCTCAAAACGACGGGACAAAATAGATTCCTGTCAGTGAAGCTACAGAAAATACATCAGAGGGAACGGTGGCTTTCTAAATATAAGTGTATTGGAAAAGTTTGAGTTGCCTCTGCCCTCAAATTACCTTTTCTTTCACATTTAGTGTCCATTCAGTGAAACCACACTATTTTTTTTTTTTTTGTTCTTTTTGAGCACCAGGGTGCCCATGTAGCTCCAGCTGTCCTGCAATCACTATGTAGATTCAGGCTGGCCTTGAACTCACAAAGCGCAGCCTGCTTCTGCCTCCCACGTGCTAGGATAAAGCATGTGCCACCATGCCGGCAACAATAATTTATGTGTATAAGCTATTGCCTTGCAGTACCTAAGTAACCCATGTGGGCGATGCCCTGCTGTGGTCAGAGACGGCTTTAGATTCATGGAAATTGAAATTATGAGGTTGTTAGCTGAAAAGTGGCAAGGAAAATGACCTACTGGTCCTTTCCAAGCAGGGCAGCCAGTGTTTTAACAACTGAGTCATCTCTCCCAGCCCCACCCCTTTTTGTAGACAAATGTCCTTGATGTGATGCCTAAGGAAGAGATTTAAGATTTTTTTGTTTTTGTTTATTTTATTNCGCGCCCACGGGAAAAAAAAACACACACACACACACACACACACACACACACACACACACACACACACACACACACACACACACACACACACACACACACACGAAGAAAAACAAAACAAGGAAGGCCTTCCTTAAAATTGTTCAAGCTCATTTTGAAACATTGTCCTAAACAGCTTGACCTCCTTCCAGGAGAGCGCTGGAGGGCACAAAAAGGAGGGGGTAATCACTTCTGGAAAACAAAAGCCAGAAGGGGACAGCATTTCTGGAACAGGACTGAGTGTCATTAAAGGTCAGCGGATCCCCCCGCCCCCGCTCCGCCAAAGGACAAGGACCTACACGCAAAACCTTTGTAAGTATTAAAGCGCACTTCTAAGTATCAAAGATAACAAGGAGCTCAAGGGAAAATTCTTTTACCACACCCTCGCTCACAAACCCAGAATCTGCAGGCTAAGGCGCCGCCCTGTTGAGTGAAGATCTTTCGGACAGTGGGCGGAGATGAACATCTGCCCTAAAATCTCAGGAAACCGCGCATGGAGCAAACCGAGAATGCTAGACTTTCTAGGGCGGGAGCACGGATAGCGCACCTTCCTTCGGATAGGCTAAGCAGCGTTGAGTGACATCTGAGTCCTGCCTCTTTGTTCAGTGTCTAGGGGGAGGTAGGGGCCAGCGTCCAGGGATTGGGCAGAGGGGCTGTCAACGCGGAAATGTCTTCTGCTGGCTTTGGTAGGACCAGGTGCCCAGCCCTCAGAGCCAGGCGGATCCTGGCGGGTCCTGGTGGGTCGTCCTGGGGGTGGGGACTGTTTTAGCTGCCACCCTAGTCCTTTTTATCCCTGAAAGCCGGGCGTAGGGGACCCCAGGGCGGAAATAGCCATCCACATCCTTCCTTTCACCTTTCTCATCTGCAGAAATGGAGGTAGAGCTCATGCTTGGGCCTAAAACATGGCTCCTTTTTCGTTTTGGTGAATACTAACTTGCCTTGCAGTAGCTGAGCCTCATCTCTGCGAGTCACAGCCTAAGCCTTCAGAAACAATTCGTCCCCTTAAATTAGAGGCCTTGGCAAAATTATATAAGCATATATATATGCCTATATAATATTATGCAACATAACGTATAACATAATATATATATAGATGATAGATAGATAGATAGATAGATAGATGATAGATAGATAGATAGATAGATAGATAGATAGATATAACAATATATATGCTTATGTTATATATGCTTCATCTCAGATTCTGAATACTAAGAAACTATGAAAACCTCAGAAAGGGCAGGGAACTGTAGGCTTACTGTAACCACTCTGGCTTTGGAAAGCACGAACAGTACTTTCATAGATGGGATAGGAGTATGTTATAAAAGTGGTAGGAGTGACATTTCAGAAAGCTACCTGCTAACTTTCTCCAGTTAGGGCCTCAGATTTTCTTTTTAAATTATTATTATTATTGTTACTGTTGTCTGTTCTTTTGGAATCAGACCTAGAACTTCCTGTGTAGCCTAGGATCTTGAAATCCTAATCCTAATGCTCTACCTGAGTGCTGATATAGGCATTCATCACCCTGCTTAGTGGTTCTGTGTTTCTTATAAATGGACAATGAAATGCACTGTATTGGTATATAATAGTTTGTTACGTTATGGGTTAACTCTGTATACATTTCAGAAGATGTATATCAAAGTTTTTAAAAGGACCCTCCCTCTACAATGGAAATTAAAGGAGCCAAAATCTGTATTTAAAATTCACTGTTGTATATGAAAAAACAAATGCATCGATGACTTACAATTTGATGTAGTCGCTTATATTTTCCCCATTTATAAGAGAAATTCTTCCACAAAATAAAACAAAAGCATTGACAATTTACTGGATTTTACACAACTGTTTATTGTCAAGTAATTATTAGACGTCTCCCTCTCTGTATTAAACAAATAGGAACTTTAAAAAAATTAAGACCATATTGAGTCCAGGTGAAAAGGTCAAAGAAAAAAAAAAAGAGAGAGAGAGAGAGAGAGAGAGAGAGAGAGAGAGAGAGAGAGATGCCCTGAGAGACTCCTGGGTTGAATAAGAACTGAAATACCTGTATTTCAAGGAAAGAACTGTAGGTTTAAAAAAGCCAGGGAATAGATCACAGAATGTGTGAAATAGTCTATGGCCACTGACAACGGTTTTTTTTTTTGTTTTGTTTTTGTTTTTTTTGTTTGTTTGTTTGTTTGTTTGTTTGTTTTCTTTGTAGCACTGTCTCTTCTCCAGCCAAAATGAAACACCTCAACTTGTCCTTCGCAGCCTGTGGGTTTCTGGGAATTTACCACCTGGGGGCAGCATCGACCTTCTGCAGACATGGCACAAAACTGCTGAAGGATGTCAGGGCCATCGCTGGGGCGTCCGCTGGATCCTTGGTTGCTACAGTTTTGCTCACAGCACCAGAAAAGACAGAAGTAATTTAGTCTGAACCAGGCTGCTGTGTTCCTCATCTGAAAATTAAAACGGAATGTAAAAAAAAAAAAATGCCAACCCATAGCAAATATATTTGCAGATAAGTTATATTCTGCCTAGGAAACAAAAGGTTAATTTTTTTCCTTCAAAATTGATCTGTGCTCTGGGTTTGGAAGAGATTATTTGGGATGGCAGTAAGACAAGGAAGAAATAAATGCCTTATTTTATTCTTGAGTTTTTATTTAGCCTGAAGATTCCAGCTCTGTTTCTTTCAAGCAAAGTATCCTTCTTCCTTCTGAATTCCTGAGAAGTTAGAGGCCTAATGCCTGTTTTCAAGGACGTGAATTTGGGGCTTGTTCTTGCGTTCACAGCTATTGTCAAACAGGCATAGAAATGAAATAAACTATAGGCATACAGTTTCAATTAAGTGGAATAATATTAAGCTTAATTTGATTTTAATTCTCACAGTAAGAGGCTCTGTATTCCACACAGTTTAACCAAAAGTAATAAAAAATTGTCTTTATTTTTTTCTTGAATGCAGTCTGTTTTTAAAGTTCATTTACTGCATTGTCCACTGACAGTGAGAGCTGGTTTCCATGGCTGGAGAAAATATTTGTTAAATACTTACACAGATTAGTGACTTGGAACAATGGTGAAATAAGTATTTAACACATTCATGCTCAAGGATGAATCTCAGACTGTAAGATTTTAAATACCAAAATCTCATTCTCAAATCTGCTTGAGAACTACTTATGGAAGGGAATGGGTATTTAAGGCCAATTTTTCAGAAATTTCACTTACTTTTTCATCTTCATATGGCTGATTTACAGGGGAATTAAAAAAGTGATTAAAAACTGCAGCGGTAACACAGAATGAGAACCTCAGTCAGGGAAAGTGTAAATGAGGTGTGAAAGCTCCTGCAAGCTTGCACAATCCTTTGCTTTGAATTCCAAGCAAGCTGTCTCCTAGAACTTTGTTTTCCTATTGAAGCACCAGGGACTTGGAGATTTGGGTAAGGAGTGTTTTCCTCCTTAAAAAAAAAAAAAAAAAAAAAAAGTACTAAAGCCCTGATTGGTGGCACAGGCCTTTATTCCTAGCAGAGGCAGGGGGATGGATCTTTGTGAGCTCAAGAACAGCCTGGTCTACAGAGAGAGTTCCAGGACAGCTGGGGCTACAAGGAGACCCTGTCTCAAAAAGAAGAAAAAATAAATAAATAAAAAGTATTAGTAGTTCCTTTTAATAACTAAAAAAATATTGAAAAATATTACAGATTATTGGGCAGGACAACGTAAAATGCCACCTCCATAGAGATAGCCAGCCTGTAAACTTTATTACATAGTGTGGTGGTTTGAATGAGAGTGTCCCCCCATAGGCTTTAAGTATTCAGACATTTTGTCTCCAGTTGGTGGCACTGTTCTTGGAGGTCTTAGAAGGTGTCGCTATGCTGGAGGAAGTATGTCATTGGGGACAGGCTTAGTGAGTTTAACAAGCCTGCAGTCTCCAGCCTCTCATTCTCTGCTTCCTGTGCTCATTGCCAGAGGTGACCCTCAGCTTGCTGCTCCAGCTCCAGCTGCCATGCCTCCCACCACAATGGACTCTAATTCCCTGGAACTGTCAATCGTAAGCTCAAATAAACTCTTCCTTTTATAAGTTCCCTTGCTCATGGTGATTTTATCACAGCAACAGAAAAGTGACTAATACACATAGGAACTTGTTTTTTAAGTAAAGTGTTTTTCAAAGAATTAACTATTATCATGCAAGAAATTACACACTGAACGGGGATGATGATAAAGAAAAATACAAGACTAAAAAAGAAAAAAAAAAAGAAAAAGAAAAATACAAGCCTTAGATCAGCTGAGCCAGTCACTGGATCTTGGGCTGATGCATCCTGACAAACTGAAGTGCACTTCAAAGAGGGAGGGTAAGGAGGGACAGTCCTTAGCTAAAACATTCATCTTCCCTTTTCATGTGTTTTCTGGGATACCTGTGGAACCAAGCGCCCTTTGTATCCAGTCCCCAGCAAATTTAAAACTATATGGTGACTTACATGTATGTGTGTGTGTGTGTGTTGTGTTCGTGCATGCCTGTGTATGTACTGTATGTGAGTAGGTATGTGCATGTGGAGACCCCATTCAGCTCTCTTCCTCAATTTCTCTGCACCTTATTTTTGAGGCAGGGTCTCTCCCTCAACCCGGTGCTCATACTTGGCTAGAATGACCAGCCAGCAATTTCCTGTCCCCCATCCCACCCAATCCCATGCTGTTACAGGTACATACTGCCACAAAAGGATTTTCAGTTTTTATACATGGGTTCTGAAGATCCACATGTTTAATATAAAGCAAACACTTTACCCACTAAGCCATCTTCTTAGCCCCTGTGACAGATCAAGATGACTTAGAAACACCACCGTAATGCAGCCACTTCACTGAAATTCTATCTTATTAAAACATCGCATGATTTACCTGAACTTGAGACTTGATTGTGCTTGCAAGTCAGATTGCTTGTCTTTCTTTGTTTAGTTGGAGACACATTCAGTTCTGCTGTCTCGTTGGTTTAGGGTGTATGTATTAGAGTGTGTGAATGTGTGTCTGAGCGAGTGTGTTATGTGTGTGTGTCTGTCTGCATGTGTCTGCGTGTGTGGTCAAGCAGGCAAACTAAAAGGGAAAAGATTATTCTTTATTGGGCAAGGGCATCCATTTCTTTGTAGAATCTGAAATAACTTGCTTGAAGGTTTCTTCCTTTTTCTGTGGAAGAACATACTCTCTTTGACATGCCTAAAAGCCTGTTAGTACAGTTCTTTCTGATAATGCAAGTTCCTCAAGCTTTGCACTGTTGTGACAAACACAGGAGTCATTAATCTTGTTCAGAGCTTATATAAGCATAATTAAGAGGGATATCTGGTGATAGGTGTATTTTGGATAGTAGGCAAATTTAGACATTGATATGTAAGAACTCAGTGCTTCAAAGCATTTCCTCAGCCCTCACAATTTGCAAGGGAGGCAGGATTTTACTTAGACACCGTGGGGAACTCAAAGATGAAAAAGCCCAGGCCCTGCTAAGTTTGCTGTCTGATCAGGGAAACTTGCAAGTAATTAAAATTAGTGCCAGGACATGGGCTACATGGAGAGTCTGGGTTAGCAGAAGCAGCATGCATTTGGAAGGGGCTGGCCCCAGTTGTCACCTAGATGCTTCCTGAAGGCATCTTACAGTCCACATACTTCAGAGCAGTAAGTGACTCTCTCAAATGGCAACTTGGTCATCTCATTTTCCACTGGAGTTCTCAGTGGACCTACAGTTCGGTCCCCAAATTTCTCAGCTTATCTCAAAATGTCCTGAGTAGCTTAACCCTTCTGTAGCTTACAGAATATGATGAATATCCCCAGGCAGCTCTGGGCTTCAGGTTTTATTACCATTCTATATCTCCATTTCCCCCCGTCTAAGTCCTAGTGATATTTAAGGTCTCTGCCCCAAGGTCAAAGGGGAGGAGAGCCTTTGGCAACCCCTAAGTTTGGAGGATGTTTCTTGGTGCTAACACAGGACATGCTCAAAAACTCAGTTTGCTAAAAAGCTAGGCTGGAGAGATGGCCTAGTGGTTAAGAGTGCCGAGCGCTCTTGCAGAGGACCTGGGTTCGATCCCCAGCACCCACATGGCGACTGAGAACCGTCTTTAACTCCAGTTCCAGGGAAATCCTACACGCTCTTCTGACCTCGGCGGCACTGCATGACACGGGTGCACAAACGGACATGCAGACAGTACATTCATACACATACAAAAATAAATAAAATTAAAAAAAAAGAATTATAAAAACAAAAGTTAGGCTTTCCTGAGCATGGTGGTGGCATACCTTTAATCCTCGAACTCACTAGGGAAGCACAGCCAGTCAGGTCTTTTTGAGATCCAGACCAACTTGGTCTGTATTAGGAGTTCTAGGCCAGCTGTGGCTACAGGAAAAACAAAAACAAAAAAAAAATCTTGCTGGCTTTGTCAGAGGTGTTTGCACAAGTATCTATCTAATCCCAGTACTCAGGAGGCAGAGAGAGCAGATCTTTATTAGTTAAGGCCACCCTGGTCTACATGGCAAGTTCCAGGCCAGCCATGCTACATAATGAGACTCCTTCTCAAATACCAAACCAAACCAACCAACAAAGAATATCCTAAACAATCAGCTTGTTTTATTGCTTTATTGTTCAGAAGTCATATAACTGATACTGACTTACTTGACTCATTGTGAGTAGGGCTTGCTTTTTCCTCTCCTGAAGCCTATGCTAGCTTTTTCAGTTTCTGTCTCTTGGCCCCTTCTTCTTGCACCTTTAACTTCATAAGCATGACCTCTTCAGATCTTTGATCTCTGACCTCCCTGCCTCCCCATGTCCCTTAGGTGTTTCTCTGCTTTGTGTGACTATTACAGAATACGTGAAATAGGGTCTGGAGAGATGACTTAGTATGTTAAGAGCACTGGCTGTTCTTGCAGAGTACCTGGGTTCAAGTCCCATCATCCACATAGGGACTAACAACTGCCTGTAACTCTAGTTCTAGAGGACCTGACATTCTCTTCTGTTCTCTACTGTCTGGCATTGGAAGACACAGGTGCACTTTCATACGTGCAGGCAATACACTCACACACTTAAAATAAAAATAATAAATGAGATACTAAATAGTTCACTTTCAAAAGAGAACGTTTATGGTGGATATTCCAGTCCAAGATTAAGTGAAATCATTGCTTTGGGTCTCTGATAGGGCTACCAGACAGAATGGCAGAAAGCATGTAGTGCATCAGACTACTCAAAGAAAGGAAGAAGAAGGAACTGGAGTCCCACAGACCTTTTCAAGGTCTCCCTCCAATAATCAAAGAACCACCCCCCTCCCCATCAAGCTTCTCATCCTACTGGTACACAACCCTTTGCAGTGGCCTCACTATTCAAATTCCGGCACCTATCCAGATGATGCAGGACGGTTCTCCAAGTTTGTTAACCTAGTTCTAACTGGTCAGTACCTGTTCATGGAAGGAAACCTGCCTACAGGTTCTGGGAACCAGAACCTGTGTAGGAGTGAAACTTTGCCTGGCTTGAGGCAAGAACTTCTAAGACCTCTCCCTCAAATCCTCCAAGAGTTATCTGATATCTCTATGGGTATCCAGTTGTCTCTGTGAGTTATCTATAGCTCCAGAAGTTCAGGGATATTACAGTGTTTTCTTGCCTCACCTATCTCTGCAAAGTTCTAAAAGCAGATGGCTCCTTCCCTTGAGTTTTTTTTTTTTTTAATTTTATTTATTTCTGTATGTGTATCAATGTACTGTCTGCATGCAGGTCTGTGCACCCGTGTCGTGCAATGCCTCGGAGGTCAGAAGAGGGATTCGGATTCCCCTGGAACTGGAGTTCTCCTGGAATTGGAGTTTCAGACGGTTCTCAGCCGCCATGTGGGTGCTGGGGATTGAACCCGGGTCCTCTGTAAGAGCGGTTGGCACTCTTAACCGCTAGGCCATCTCTCCAGCCCCCCCCCCTTGAGGTTTTAAGCAGAATGTTTCACCTCTAGTTTAACAGTTGCACAAACAGGAGCTCTACAGCCCCTCCATAGGAGCCAAGGTGTCTTGCACCTCCCTTCCTCCTGCCCCCCACTTCCTTGCCCAGAGCAGAGTAACTTTTCTTATATAAACACACTGCTGGCATGAATAAAAGGAGAGAGTTTTATCTCCCAGGCTTTCTCTTAGTCCACCTCTGTCTTTTCTGTAGGGTAACTTCCCCAAGGTCCCCTCCCCCCTCCTTGCACAGCTAAGCCTAGAGATTGTCTGCCTGCAAACAGGAGACAGCCTTGAAGCTCACAGTCCTTTGGAACTCCCAAGCCTGGTTCTAGAAGGGAAGACCATGTGTATTGCTGCCACGTGTGACTAAGGGACTATCAGAAAATTAGGAAACTCGCACAGCCATGGACTGCTTTGGAGGGCAGAGAAGGACCTTGTTTCTTTGTGCTGTACCATAATAGAGGACTTGAATGCCACATTCTGCACTTGGAGGGGCAGTTGTGTGTCTCATAAGGCAGGGCCTCTTTATCCTCCTGAACTTGAGGAGTTGGGGATATGCTATGCTCAGGGATGGAATGCTTTCCTAGCCTATGTGGGACCCCTGCTCCAATCCCTAGCATTGAGAAAGAGCTTTCTAAATGTCAGTGTCTATTCCAGTGCTGCATTCAACAAATAACAGATGAAAGGCAACATAAATAGCAGTACCACTTTAAGGAAATAGTGAAATGAGCTTTTCCCAGACATGCCCAGGAAAATGGTTTCAAGTGACCTTGAAAAGAGTATGTTCTTCCATGCAGACTGTTTGCATGAACTTTTCTAGTGATGGGAGGAAATACATCACATGGCTTCTTGACTTTTTTTTTACTAAACCCACATGTAGTAGGAATTAATAAAATAGGTGGGCAGATTGCAGGGAAGGAGAGGGCATTTTTAAAAATTTTTTTTAATTAATTTTATTTATTTCTGTATGTGTATGAATGTACTGTCTGCATGCAAGTTTGTGCACCCCTGTCGTGCAATGCCGCGGAGGTCAGAAGAGGGTGTCGGATTCCCCTGGAACTGGAGTTCTCCTGGAATTGGAGTTTCCGATGGTTCTCGGCCGCCATGTGGGTGCTGGGGATCGAACCCGGGTCCTCTGTAAGAGTAGTCGGCGCTCTTAACCGCTAGGCCATCTCTCCAGCCCCAAGAGGGCATTTTTTTGTAGGCTTCAGATGTTGACAAGCATTCTTAGTTCTAGAGGTTGATGTAAGGCAGAGGTCTGCTAAACTTAGACATAGATACTGAGAAGTTTCATTCTCATGATGATGTTAGATTATGATATAGATGGCTGTTAAATGGATAAGGTAGTCCAGAAATATTTTAGCATTCTTTCTGTCCACAATCAAGAGTTTTAGGTCAATTCAGGTAAGTAACCCACAAGATTAGTATTGTAGATTAGGCTTCTTCATGGAAGTTTGTTTTGACTCAAGGCAGATCTATCCAGGGATGTCCATGTACTTCTACTAAGCCCTGTGCCCAGGACCAAGCTACAAATTCCCAGTGTCAGTACTAGGCATGTCCCACCCTCTTTCTACTGTTGCTGCTGTAAATCATCTGTGCCCTCTGCAGGCCTACAGTGCAAATGATTTTGAGGGCACAAAATTGGGGCAGGACAGGAGATGAAGGGTCCTGGGACAGTATGTCCAAGAATGAGTTGAATTCGAATTTCAGCCTGGCTTTCTAGGAGTTTTCCTTGTGCACTAAGGCCATTTGAAGAGGGGAGGGAAAAGGAAGAGAAGGTAAGAGGGAGGGAGGGCAGGAGGGAGGGAGGGAGAAGAGAAGGGACAGTGGGAGGTTGGGAGAGAGGGAGGGAAAAAGGGAGAGAGGGAAGAAGGTAGGAAGGGGATAGAAGGGAAGAAGGAGGGAGAGAGAAAGAGAAGGAGGGGGGTTTGAATGTTCACATACATCTCTCGGCTCAGAAGGAATGAGATTGTTTATTCTGGATTCAAATATGAGTGTCCATGGCCCAGGAACACAGAATTACATTATACCAAATACCATGTTCTTACATGATAAGAGCTTCCTGAAACATTTTAATAACAGAATAAAGTAAGTCATAAACCAATGCTGTTTAAAAACATGTCGCTTCAAACATTAGGTAGGCAAATAATTGAAAAGTGATGAAATATTTCACTTAAGCTGTAGATGCTATTTGATGATGTTTTTACATATTTATATTTTTTGAGACAGGGTTTCTCTATAGGCACAGCTGGCTTGGAACTCACTACGTAGAACAGGCTGGCCTTGATCTCATATAGATCTGCCTGCCTCTGCCTTCCTGATTGCTAGAATTAAAGGCATGTGCCCACATGCTTAACTTATATAACATTTTTAGCCTTTAGGTTGGTGGCATCTAGGAGTCTGTTTCTTCATCAAAAAAGGATTGCCTGTGGTACTCAAAATGATATTAGGCCAAGCTCAGAGGTAGCCAATGAGCGGATATTAAGGGAGATAAACAAATCCCAAGATAAACATCTTTTTTATTTTCTGAGATTGTCAGTTCATAGTGAGGTGAAGGGGAGCAGAAGAAGAGAGAATGAATGATTGGAATTGTGAGCATTTACAGTTTACATGGGCACCAGAAAGGCAGGCAAGGAGAAGGCAAGGTGGGTGTCCTTTCCTCTGTCAGGGCCTGGGTATTTGGAGATCAGCCCAGAAGTGAGTTTCTGTTTTGTTTCTCTGAAGAACTATGGACGGACCTTACAATTTGCTAATGCTTTCTATGTTCCTTATCACCAAGCTAGACCACTAACCTCTACACCACTAACCTCTACACTACTTTTTATTTTGGGATTCTGTTTCACAAAATTGCCCCAGCAGTGTCTAATTCTCTTTGCACTTTAGCAGCTATTGAACTTGTGATCCTCCTGCCTCAGCCTCCTGAATAGCAAAGTTCAGAGACCTATGGCTCCTTACCCAGCAATATGCAATTTGTGAACTAGGATGAATTTATTTTAAGTACACACATGCTGTCAGTTATTCATTTTGTTTAGCAGTAATGTAACCTGTTTACCTACAAGTTTGCTGAAGAAACCAGAAAGCAGTCTTTGGGAGCAGTGACCCCAGGTTATGACTTCATGGCCCGACTGAGGTAGATGTTTCTCTCATGCGTTTTTCCCCGAAGTATATGGAGACAAAGTGTTGACTACTCAGTACAAACTGTGGCAAGCTCAGCACTTATTCTCCTCAAATATTTGCAAGGTGTTCAATAATTAAATACTGCAACTCTTTCTGAATTTTCTTTCAAGAAGTGGAATGGAGTCGATTATTCCTTCCAACGCACATGAGCTGGCACAGATTTGACTGCACATATCCATCACCAACACCAAAAACAGAGAGAATTACTTGGTTTCCAAGTTTTCCTCCAGGGAAGACCTCATTAAGGTAACAAATCCATATTTCCTGGATGAGAAGAATGTTCAATTAAACAGTTCATGCTTTCTTTAGAGTCTGTCTCACATCAGGCCAAACAGATGCAGAAGGCTTATTGGTGTGTGTGTTTGATGAGTGCACCCACCTGCTTTCCTCCCCATACTGTCCAGGTGCCTCCACTACATTTGAGCTGTTTCTCTCGATAGCCAGGCCTCAGGTTCATTATGTGAAACAAGTTCCATGTCCAGTAGCAATATTTCTTGCAACTTACATAGTTCTACTCGGCAGTTTATATTGGGCTTTGTCCCTGAATCTTCATATTCCACCCAAATGAGGCCCATTCGTAATCCACCAGACAGGCATTCTACCACTCCTTTAAAAAAAATCTTGAGGGAACTTTACTGTTTTAGTCAGTTCCCTGAAACAGTAAAGTTCCCCCATGGACAATAATCCTCTGCTTTGGAAAAAACCTTTGAAATGAATCAGAAGAAGATACCGGGCAGGGATGGAAGAGTCCATGAACTCGGGTGGGGTAGGGACCATGGAAGACAAGATGAGTCTAGATTGTACTGAGAAATGATGTATAAAATGCACATAACTTCAATAAACATGTTAAAAAATTCTTGAACAAATACCAAACATCAGGAAAGAATCTGAAATGTCTGGATTTGCCCATAGTTATCCTTATGCCAGGGTAAAACAATTCTAAGAGGCAGCTCTCAGCTTCTGTAATGTCATGTTCCTTTTGTTTCTTCCCTTTTCCTTTCCTATGCTTCTATGCAAACACATTTGGAAGCTGGTCAGTTGAGAATTCTTTATCTCTGGATGACACCAGCTGATTGATGACTTCCAAGTTATGACGTGCTTGTTCAGGTAATGCACTGAATGCTGTCACATTGTTGGGCTATGCTTTTTTTCTCATTTGGGGTGTGTGTGTGTGTATGTGCTTATATACATGAATGTATGTACTTATGTGGGTATGTTTGTGCCATACACTATGTCTGGAGGTCAGACAACAAGTTGTGGAAGAGCTGCTTCTTTTCTTCTACCATGTGGGACTCAGGAGATTGAACTCAGGTCATCAGGTTTAGTGGAAAAGGCCTTTGCTGAGCCATCTCACCAGCCCTTAGGATATGTTTTTCTTAGAAAATCTGGACAATTCTTACTTATTTTTCCTTTTGCATGAATCAAAGCAAGTGTCAGTTAATACAGATTGTGCATGGTTTCAAATTGCAGAAAGTTGAGGATGAGCAACATACATTTTCCCCTAAATGAGAGGACAGATGCATTGATATTCAATATTAAACAGATGCTGTAATCTGAATTATTTATGGTAATGTTGAATTGGCAAGTTAACATATTAGCACTTGTACTCAGTGTTATCTATGAAACTAAGTCTGTCACCAATAAGCTCATAGTCCTTCTATCTTAGAAAAGGGTATGCTAGGGGGCTGGAGAGATAGCCTAGCTGTTAAGAGGACTGACTGCTCTTGTAGAGGACCCAGGTTTGATCCCCAGCACCCACATGGCGGCTAAGAACCATCTGTAACTCCAGTTCCAGGAGAACTCCAGTTCCAGGGGAATCCAAGACCCTCTTCTGACCTCCGCGGCATTGCACGACACGGGTGCACAAACCTACATGCAGACAGTACACTCATACACATACAAAAATAAAATAAAATTAAAAAAAAGAAAAGGGTATGCTAGAATCTTATTGTAAATCATATTTTAATTTTATGTCCATTTAGAGACTATAAATAGACAGTTAAGTACTACACTCTCATAGATTATCTGAGTCTAATACAAACACATATGGCTGTTCTGATGTCCTTACTAAGATGTTACATTTAATTTTTATTTTCTTTCTACTTTTAATACTTGAAAAGCTGAGGCAGAAGGATTGTCATGTGTTAGAGGCCAGTTAGGGATACCTAGCATTGCCCTGTCTGAGAAAAAAATAATAATATTTTAATTGAAACAAATCAATTGCAGATTAACATTTTAATTTCGATTTTCATAAAATGTATAATGATAAAATCTTGGCATAGGCTACCACCATTTGATTTATCATTTCTTCATGTTAGGAATATTCAAAAGTCCTTCTTGGAGTTTTTTGAAGCAGTTGGAGGTGTTGGTGATAGGCCTGCTGACCTTATGCTCTTCAGTCTTTTGTTTGACGCTCTTGTGTTGGTGATGGCTTCATAGAAAAATGTATATTTCTGTGAGGAACCATGGTGTTCTTTTCCATCTCCTTTGTTTTCAATAATAGCTATTTAGAGAATTGGTATCATTCTTTAAGTTCATCAGAAAGAAGGGAAATTGCTGATGCTGACTTGGTAATATCTTTCTTTTCTTTTTTCTTTTCTTTTTTTTGTGGTCTTTTTGAGACAGGGTCTCCCTGGAGCCCAGCTGTCCTGGAACACACTCTGTAGACCAGACTGGCCTTGAAATTACAAAGATCCACCTGCCTCTGCCTCTCAAGTGCTAGGATTAAAGGCGTGCACTACCATGCCCTGCCCAGTGCAGTAATATCCTTCAAGGAGAGAATTGAATAATTAATATTTGGAACCTTCTGTTGTTCTTCTTCCCTTGACCAGAGCCCGCAGGTTCCCAGGACTGCAGGTATCCTGGATCACTCCAACCTGCCAGTCAGTGAGCCAGGTCCTAGCCCTGGAAGCAAGGGGAGGGAGAAGGTACTGGAAAGCCTGGAAAGAGGGGGGAAAGAAAGAACAGACTCTTCTGGTGGGATACAGAGGGGAAAGGAAGGGAGAATGGTTCTAGACTTTATTGGAAATTTTGTATGAAATGCAAAAAACTTCAATAAAAATTGGCTTTGAAAAAATAAAATAAGGGAGGTTCCGGTTAGTCAAGGGGGACCTGCCTGGTCCCTGGGGGCATGCCACCCATCCCCGGAAGTCCCAGCTCCAGCTCGGACTGCAGACACCCTCCTGAAGTCAGTGAGGTTCCAGTGAGTCAAGGTGGACCTGCCTTGACCCTTGGGGGCCTACCACCATGTGGGCCAAAGTAGTAACCCAACCAAACGCACCTCACCTTCCCACACTCCCACCCCTGTCATCTTGGTTGAACTCTGGTGCAGAGGACCTAACAGGCAGAGCACTGGAGATTATAGTCTGTGTACCCAACATTGAGGTGCCCGAATTCAAAGAAATAAATAAACAGACAAATCCACATGCCAAAGACACAAAGAAAAAAACAAAAAAAAAAAAAAAAA
>VZQC01007428.1:887224-906995 GCA_009823505.1 Rhizomys pruinosus | reverse complement strand
AAAAAAAAAAAAAAAAAAAAAAAAAAAAAACACAAGAGTGGAATAACCAGGAAATGTGAAACACTGTGAAAGACCAAACATCCACATCATAGGGAAAGAGGAGGGAGAGGATTCCCAAGACAACACTAGGAAGCAATACATATCTCTCAATAATAACCTTAAATACTAATGGTCTAAACTCCCCAATCAAAAGGCATAGACTGGGAGAATGGATTAGGAAACTGAAACCTTCCGTATGCTGTCTACAAGAAACCCATCTCACCCTCAAGGACAGACACCACCTTAGAGTGAAAGGATGGAAAAAAATATTCCAAGAATATGGTACTAAGAAACAAGCTGAAGTGACTATTTTAATATCAGACAAAATAGATCACAAAGTAAAATTAATCAAAAGAGACAAAGAGAGCCATTACTTCCTTGTCAAAGGAACAATGAGCCAAAAAGACTTCACAATCCTAAATGTCTATGCACCAAACTCTGGTGCACCTAAAATTATACACAACTCTGTAGGACCTCAAGACACAGATTAATCCTAACACACTCATAGTGGGAGACTTCAACACCCCACTGAGCCCCTTACATAGATCAACTGGACAAAAAATAAACAGATATCAGAACTGAACAGTACAATACACCAAATGGACCTCACAGACATCTATGGAATATTCCACCCAAATACCAGAGAACATACTTTCTACTCAGCACTTCATGGGACATTTTCAAAAATTGATCACATACTGGAGCACAAAAGGAACTTGACCAAATACAAAAGGATAGAAATTATTCCATGCATTCTATCAGACCACAGTGTAATAAAGTTGAATATGAACACCAGAATAAGTCCAAGTAGCTACAAGAACACATGGAGACTAAACAACACAATCCTGAAAATGAATGGGTCATGGAAGAAATAAAGAGAGAAATAAAAGTATTCATGCAACTGAATGAAAAATACAATACAACACAATAAAACCTGTGGGATACTTTAAAAGCAGTCTTGAGAGGGAAATTCCCTAAATTCCCTAAATTCCCATTTAGGGCTATCCCTAAATGTCCACATCAAGAAACAGAAAGGGAACAAATAAACAATCTAACATTGTAGATAAAAGCACTTGAGAGACAACAACAAAGGAACCCTAAACCCAACAGACAGGAAGAAATAACAAAAGTAAGAGCAGAAATCAATTAAATAGAAAAAGAGAAAACAATACATAAAATCAATGAATCCAAAAGCTGGTTTTGAACAAAATAAACAAAATAGACAGACCTCTAGCCCAGCTAAACAAAAAAGAGAGAGTAAATACAAATCAATAGTATTTGTGATGAAAGGGGAAACATCACAACAGACAAAGAAAAGATCCAGACAATCATACAGGAATACTTCAAAAATCTATACTCCAGTAAATTTGAAAACCTAAGAGAAATGGATGAATATCTGAAATCGTAGAAACCAACGAAGCTTAACCAAGAAGAGATTGACAGTTTAAACAGTCCCATAATATTTAAGGAAATTGAAGATGTAATTAAAAACCTCCCAACTAGAAAAAGCCCTGGTCAAGATGCTTTCAGAGCAGAATTCTTTAAAACATTTAAAGAGGCCCTATAAGCATTGCTACTCAAACTGTTTAGAAGGATACAATCAGAGGGAATTCTCCCATATCCTTCTATGAAGCCAGCATCACTCTAATGCCAAAACCAGGCAAAGATGCAAACAGAAAGGAAAGCTATAGACCCATCTCACTAATGAATATGGATGCAAAAATTCTCAACAAAATACTTGCAAATCACGTACAGACCCACATCAAAAAGATCATCCATCATGTTCAAGTTAGATTCATACAAGAGATGCAGAGATGGTTCAACATACGTAAATCAATAAATATCATAAAACACATAAATGGACTGAAAGACAAAAACCAAATGATTATCTCAATTGATGCAGAGAAAGCTTTTGACAAGATCCAGCATCCCTTCATGTTTAAAGTCCTAGAGGGAATAGGACTGAAAGGAACATTCCTCCACATGATCAAAGCCATATGTAACAAACGACTGCTAACATCATCCTAAATGGAGAAAAATTGGAACCATTTCCCTTAAAGGTGGGAACCTGGCAAGACTGTCTCCTATTGCCACTCCTCTTCAGCATACTACTTGAAATACTTGCTAGGGTAATAAGACAAAAGAAGGAAATTAAAGTAGTTTTAGTCAGAAAAGAAATTAAGCTATCCTTTTTTGCAGATGATATGATAGTTTACCTAATAGTTTACCTAAGGGATATTAAAAACTCCACCAGAAAACTTCTAGAAATAATTAAGAGTTTTAGTAAAATGTCAGGCTACAAAATTAACCTAGATCAGTAGCCTTTCTTTATAACAACAATATACAAGTGGAGAAGGAATATAAGAAGACCTTCCCACTCACAACAGCCTCAAAAATATTAAGATACCTGGGAACAAACCTAACCAAATATACCAAAGACCTCTACAACAAAAATTTTAAGCCTCTGAAGAAGGATATTGAAAATGACATCAAAATATGGAAAGACCTCTAGTGCTCATGGATTGGGAAAATTAATATAGTAAAAATGTCCATTTTACCCAAATTGATATATAGATTCAACACAATCCCAATCAAAATCCCTATGAGGTTAATCACAGACTTCGAAAAAAATCCTTAAATTCATATGGAAAAACAAAAGACCCCGAAGAGCTAAAGCAAACCTGAGTGAAAAATGCAATACAGGGGCATTGCCCTCCAGACTTCAAACTATATTATAGGGCCATAGTCATAAAGACAGCCTGGTTTTGGCACAAAACCAGACCTGTTGACCAATGGAATAAAATTGAAAATCCAAACTTGAGCTCATACAATATCTGCTGCCTAATATTTGACAAAGAGGCAAAAAACCCTCAGTGGAGGAAGGATAGTATCTTCAGCAAATGGTGTTTGCAAAATTGGATCATAACCTGTAGCAGAACAAAATTAAACCCCTCCCTCTCACCATGTACAAAAATCAACTCCAAGCGGATCAAAGATCTCAACCTGAAGCCTGAAACCCTGAAGTTGATAGAAGAAAAAGTTGTAAACAACATATAAGACATAGGAGTAGGAAAAGACTTTCTAAATCAGACAACAGCTGCACAGGAATTAAGGTCAACATTCAACAAATGGGACCTCATAGAACTCGCAAGCTTCTGTACAGCAATGGAAACAATATAGGAGGTGAAGAAAAACTCCACAGCGTGGGAGGAAATCTTTACCAGTGATACATCTGACAGAGCATTAACATCAAGAACTACTGAAAAATCAAAGAAGACAAGTGACCTACTCAATAGATGGAGTAAAGAGCTGAACAGCATCTTCAACAGTGAGGAATTAAAGATGGCTGACAAACATCTTAAAAAGTGTTCAACAGGGGCCTTCAGGCTGGAGGGTGGGGTCACAGTGCAGGCGGGCACGCTGGGCAGTCATGCTGGTGGGACACCCCAGGGTACAATAGCAAGAGTGGCTGATGGAATGTGAGCCTCCCACCTCTCCAAGTTGACTGCCTCAGAGCAGGCTGGTTTTGCGAACTGCAGCATCATCCACTGCTCCTGGGAAGGCAGTGACCATTGTTCCTGGGAAGGCAGTGGAGCAACTGGCACCTAAGTGGCGTGGCAAGAATGAAGAGCCCTGCATTGGTAAGAGTGCCTTGCTTTCCTGCTTGGCTTCCTCACACTGTTGGCCAAAGGTGCAAGCCTCCTGACACTCCTTCTCTACTCCAAGTTCCCACAGCTTTGCAGGCCCACCCACCTCCTCCTGCTCAACCTCAGCCTGGCAGAGTTACTGGGGTCCCTATTCAGAGTCACCTTCACGTGGGCATCATGCCTGCAGAGTGGCTGGGCGTGGGATGCAGTGGGCTGTGCGTGGGAAGGGTTTAGCTTCAACCTCTTCCAGGAGAGTTCTGGTCAGATAGCCCTATGTGGTGACTTATAAAATTCACTGCTATGGTGAAAGGCAGAAACGAAAAGGACACATACATTCTAGAGTTCTCAGATGTCATACAGGCACTGTGTAGTGTTTTCCATGCTACTGACTTGTTGTCTTAAAATGTTTAAAACTGGTAACAGTTCAGCAACTTAGGACTTATAAACTCCCCATTTCTGGAACGAACTGGAACATCAGAAGGAGAGATTTTATTAGAGTGTAATTACCTCAGAGGAGCCCTCAACCTAGATTCATGCATGGGTCTTTCATCAGCTGTCAGTGGATGCTTCAGCTCCTAGGATGGCAGATACACTTCCCACAGAGTTTGACGTGATTATAATAGGAACAGGTCTGCCGGAGTCCATTCATGCAGCTGCATGTTCAAGAAGTGGATACAGAGTTCTGCATGTTGACTCAAGAAGTTACTATGGAGGGAACTGGAGTAGTTTCAGCTTTTCAGGTTTGCTTTCCTGGTTGAAGGAGTGTCAGGAGAACAGTGATGGTGAAGAAGAAGGGACCACATGCAAGACTCAATCCATGAGATGGAAGAAGCCATCCTTCTCTCCAAGAAGTTTGAAACTGTTCAGCACATATAATTCTTTTGTTATGCTAGTCAGGATGTGGGGGCCAACATTCAAGAGATTGAAGCTCTATTAAAGAGTCCTTCCCCAGAGCCGTCTCATAACCTCCCTGAACCCCTGGATTCTGTATGCTTGCCCAAAGAAATGATTTTCAATCAAACAGAGATATGTGAAAGAGAGTTCTCAGTGGTCATACCTGATGTGGAGTGTGGGAAAATTTAGTTAAGATGGGTAGCATTCTAAACCAATGGGACCTCCCTGGACACACCCATGGGCTGGAATGTAGTGACAAAAAGGTTTAGGATTTGGCCCTGGGAGCGGAATCATGCTGTCTATATAACCAGACATTTTGGAATAAAGTGCTCTCTGTATTTGGACCTTAACTTCTGTCCATGTGGTGTGTTTTCCTGCACATGATTTCCACATGCATCATACTGGGAATAAATGGGACACCTCACAAATGGCTCCCAGATGTGGGGTTGGAGGAAACCTTGACATTATGTATGCAAACCTCTAAATCTTGCCTTTTTCTTCTCTTTCTTCTCTCTCTCCTGATATCTATCTTTTGCCATGGAGCCTTCTCTCCTGCTTGTTTCAGTGGATGGTGATCTGGGAACATGTGGCTTTGTACACGTGGAGGAAAACTGCCAGGCTCTGGTTTGGCTCAGAGAGAGTATCCCATTCCCTATAGGCATGTGCCTCCTGGTTTGGTCACTCCTGCAGGCTAGAAAAGCCAGTGACTTCAAGGCTGAGTTTAATATCAAGGCTTAGTAGTGTCATGCCCAGATCACTGCGACCCCCACAAAGACCACCAGGACACAAGACTCTGATGTAAATGCAAAGAGTCTTTTTAATTCAAGGTGAGCTTGGACTGTAACCCTTCTGACAGCAGGCTGGGAGAAGCAGTGGTCCCGAAGCTGGGTTAGGGGGAATCTTTTAAAAGGAAAAACTGCAAACGGGGAATTTTCCAGTTTTGGCATTTTGTTTTGGTATTTTGTTATTGATACATAGGCACTGAGGAAACATTATTTTTAGACTGATAGGTTGGGGCCACCTGGAAGCTTTGTTGGTGCCATACGGGGTGGGGGGGGGGGTTACTTACTGAGTACAACCTGGCGGAAGAGCAAATATGTTTAACCAGTGGTCTTTCCCTGTTAGTTATTTTCAACAAACAACCTTTGGTCCTTCCCTGTTAGCTATGAGATATTCTGTGGTTTCTCCTGGAATCTGACGATGGGGGGGACTGTTTCTCAGATGGTGTAGTTTCACAAAATAGAACTTGTTCCCTTATAACTGGTCCCTCTTTACAGTATCCATGCTTGGCCTTGGAATCATTTTTCATAATTTTACAGATCTAAAATAAAACTTTGTGGTTTTAGCTTCCAAAGGGGGGGGGGGAAGAAAAAAAAAGAAAAACTAGACTTCATCCCCTACTGTGAGGAACCAGTTCCTCAGGTTCAGTTCCAGCTTTAACTTATTCATATGTAAAATTTCTCCAGGTAGCTCTATGGTTCATCCAAGGCTGGAGCCCACTTCTTTCTGATGCAAATTAAGACCTTTCACAGGAACCACCCTAAGAAGATCAGTTTTTTTTTTTTTTTTCCTGATAATTTTAAGCCATGGCCACTTAATACCTTTCTCAAATTTTGTATACAAAATCTGTTTTTAGATAAAAGTGTATTGCTCTCTTGTTTCCTTGTGGGTTTGTTGGTAAATATTTCTAAATCTAACTCTTCCTACCTAACCCTGCAGGCTATTTGTGGATCCAAAATTGGGGCTCAGCTAGCTGTATCACTTAAGTAATTCAAATCCATTTCAGCATGCTTAACTTAAAATGTAATATTTTTACTTAACCCCCGGACACCCTAGATATCTTTTGAGTAAAAATATATCCACACTTAAAATTAGTTGGTTGATTTAATTTTATCTTGAACTTTTTAAATGTGTTTCACCTTAAAGATTTTTCCCACAGAATTCCTGATTACACTTGGTTTGTGCTCTAGTGTCACCAGCCTGTCTGCTGTGCACATACCACCCTCCAGACTGAGCACATGGTGTCTTAACAACAATTCACCCAAGTCATGCCTTTTGAATTTTAACTTAAAGTAACCCAGTCTTTTAATTTCAGCATTTTGGTGACAAAATAGATGGATTTCTAGAAGAGTTTATGGGCCCTAAAGTTCTAACAAAAGAAACTTGCTCTGATGAGCTTTTTTTATTTTTTTTTAAGAACTATTAGTAAAAGCCTCTTTAACAACATGAACTGATATTTTTGTCAGGATGTGAGTTCCAGAGGCATTGAAATGCAGAGACACCCAAGACCGGTGGTGCCCAGGATCCTGCTCTACCAGCCCAGCCTTTGGCTATGCTAAAATGGGCCATCACCGATTATTCAGGAATCTTCTGCCTTTTTGGAAGCCAGACTCCAGACTTCTGCAGAGTGTGCTACCCACCCCCACTCTCACTGAATCCCACTCCCACCTTCTCCCTTAAATTCCCAAGCCAGACGCCATTCTGTGCTTGGCTCTTTCTTTCCCCTGAGCCTAGCCCCGGCTATCCTGAATTAAACTTTGCTCTGAAGAGCTTAGACCTCGTGGCCTTTCATTCCGGGGGGAGTGCACCATAACCTTATATTCTGGTGCCATGATGCGGATCGCCGTTTTGAAATGCAGAGACACCTAAGACTGGTGGTGCCCAGGATCCTGCTCTACCAGCCCAGCCTTTGGCTATGCTAAAACGGGCCATCACCGATTATTCAGGAATCTTCTGCCTTTTTGGAAGCCAGACTCCAGACTCCTGCAGAGTGTGCTACCCACCCCCACTCTCACTGAATACCACTCCCACCTTCTCCCTTAAATTCCCAAGCCAGACATCATTCTGTGCTTGGCTCTTTCTTTCCCCTAAACTTTGCTCCAGCTACCCTGAATTAAACTTTGCTCCTAAGAGCTTAGACCTCGTGGCCTTTCATTCCGGGGGGAGCATGCCATAGCCTTACATTCTGGTGCCAGTGACTCAGATCACCATTTTGCCCGTGTCCCCCCTTCCTGGCCCCTCAGGGTATCAGGTAAGGCCTTCAGTCAAGTTGGTTTCCTGGTGCAGGCTAAGTAGCACTCACCATCATTCCACTAAAGGTACCATCTCTTCTCCTTATCCTACCCTACTCTATTTCCCTGTGACTGTGTGTGAGAGTTAGAGTGCACATTATGGTTCCATTGCTCTCAGGCTATGGAATCTGATTGGGCCCTAATCTGCAGTTCTGCTGGGGTCATTTAACCTAATCGTGCACTCACCACATACGTGGTTACTGACAACGGGGTTTATACACGAGGCCCTCATGGTAAGACCCCTTAAGTCACTTTGTGGGTGGCTGGCCGGATGGGCACCTGAGTGAGGGGAGATTTTATCTCCCACCCCTACCTTCTGTATAACCTGGTGTGTGTTCTGCCCCCCCTCAACATTTCCTGCGTGAATTCTACCGTTTTCTGCCTCTGTCTTCCCTCTGATTCTCTTCCTTCATTCTTTTTAGCCTCCTATTAAAGGATGCAGTTCCTCCGTTCCATTTTGGACCCCAGAGTGCTGGTATATCAGGGATCCCCTGATTTTTCCATCTGGATTGCTGTCCACTGGGGTGTTGGGGACAAAATCTGGTCCTGTTTCCTGGTCTCCCCTGTGAATTTCGGGATGCTGATTTTCACAGGCCTGTGGATCCCATCTCAGAGGCCCCCACTTTGGTAGTCTATACCTGGGTCCTCTGACCAGCACCCCTGATACTAGGGCGGATGTGCCCTAGCCCTTAGACAGTGCTTTTTGAGGCTAAATATCTTTACTTCCTTCCTACAGATCTTTTCTCTCTCTCTCTCTCCCTCTCTTCCTTTCCTCTCTTCCTTATCCTCTATCCCATAATATGGGAGCCTCACACTCTAAAGGAGAGGACCAGGGTCTCACCCCATTGGAGTGTGTGGTGGTTTGCATGAGTGTCCCCCATAGGATGTAAGTATTCAGACATTTNCTCTCTCTCTCTCTCTCTCTCTCTCTCTCTCTCTCTCTCTCTCCCTTTCTTCTCCTCTCTTCCTCATCCTCTGATTCCTAATATGGGAGCCTCACACTCTAAAAGAGAGGCCTTGGGCCTCACATCCTTGGAGTGTCTCCTACACTCTTTAAGAAAACTAAGCCTCTCCAAGGACATCAACCCTAAGGTCCTTGAAAGACTCTGCTCTACTATCTGGCCAAGATACCAATTTGCTAACAATACTGTCTGGCCTGAGACAGGTACCTTAGATCTCCAAATTCTCACAGCATTGAGAGACTTCTGCCAGCGCTCTGGTAAATGGTCAGAATGCTTGTGTGTACAGGCATTCTTTGCCCTTTGCTCACGTCCCTCTCTCTATTCCTCTTGCCACCCTCATCAGGTTCTCCTTGCCAAATCAGCAACACCCAGGTTTGGGTCACAGACAACTAAGGAAGCTTCCCATCCCCCTCCCTATACACTAGACCAAAACTCCACCTATGCTTTTGACCGTGATGTGGCCGACCTGGGTGCTCCGCTGAACCCTATCCCTCCTCCCACGGCTCCAGCTATAGCTACCTCAGCAGCTCTCTCTCCTTTGCCTACCCCTCCTCCCACAGCTACAGCAACCGCTTACCCTTTGCCTACCCTTCCCACTGCTCTTTCTCCTCTACCATCCACAGTCTCCTCTGCTCCAGACTCCTTACCCATCTCCCACCACACCCGTTCCCGTACTGATCCAAGCGGACTTTTCCCCCTCCAATAAGTAGCAGGGGCGCGAGGCTTAGTGAGGATCCAGGTCCCTTTTTTCTTGGCTGACTTATCACAGATTGAAAAGCTCTTGGGCTCCTTTTCCACGGACCCTGCCAGGTACATTAAGGAATTTCGTATGCTCACCCAGAGCTATGATCTTTCCTGGCATGATCTGTTTGGGATTCTCTCTAACTCCCTTACTCCTGATGAAAAGGAGCGGGTCTGGACAGCTTCCCAGGCTCACAGAGATAAGATTCATAGTGAAAACCGTGCTCTGCCTGTGGGGGAAATAGCTGTACCTAAACAAGACCCAGGTTTGAGTTATCAAATCCCAAAAGCAGTGGAACCCAACCCTGATATCCAAGCCAGGGATCACATGATCACCTGCCTCTTGGAAGACCTTCAGAGGGCCTCTCATAAATCAGTTAACTATGATAAGCTTCAGGAAGTCATCCAAGATAAGCATGAGAACCCCTCCCAATTTTTAGCCAGACTCACCCAGGCTCTGATAAGATACACTAGATATGACCCAGAGTCTCGGGAAGGTATCCTTATGATTAATCACCATTTCATTCTTCAATCTGCTCCTGATATACGGACAAAATTTAGGCGTTTAGAACAGGGACCAGCCATCCCCCAAGGAGAGCTGCTTGAAACCTCATTTAAAGTCTATAATGGTAGGGAGGAATTGGAAAGAGCTGAATCTCAGGCCCAGCACAGCCAAACCTGCCCCCTCCTTGCTGCTGCCCTCCGGGCTCCTCCTAAGAGACCTGCAGCCAACACATGCCAATGGAGAAATGAAGCTGACTCCGTGCTGCCAGGACCCTGCTTCAAGTGTGGACAAACGGGACACTGGTCCCGCGTCTGCCCCACACCTCGTCAACCAAGGGGACCGTGCCCTGCGTGAGGGGAAAGGGGCCACTGGAGAAGTGATTGTCCTACTGTGTCAATGCATGGGAGAGCCATCCCTTCTGAGGCCCTGCCCCTACACTGGTCCGATGCTGTTCGCGACATCCTAGGACTGGCAGCTGAAGACAGATGTGGCCCTGCACCTCCATCCCGGAATGCCACTTTTGCTATCACCATGGAGGAGTCCAGGGTCAGTGCCCATATGGCAGGTAAGGCTTTTATTTTCATAATAGACATGGGCGCTATGTGGTCAGTTCTCCCCTCCTTCTCAGGCAAAACTTTCCCCTCACAGCTCTCCGTGGTGGGTGTTGATGGAAAGACCCACAGTCCTAAGAGTACAGGCCCTGTTCCCTGTGTTTTCTGGGATATTCCCTTCACCCACTCCTTCTTAGTCATGCCCTCTTGTCCCTTCCCTCTTCTGGGAAGAGATTTAATGCAAAAGCTATCTTTTACACTATCCCTCCCTTCCCCCTCTCCAATCTTCCTTCTCAATTCAGTTCCTCACTGTTACTCTCCACCCTGCTCCTGGCCGCTCCTGGCCTCCGAAGTTAATCCCAGGGTGTGGGACACTTCTACCCGGGGCTACCCTCCCACCATGCCCCAGTTTGTATTGCTCTCAAAGATCCCTCTGTTTTTCCTTGCAGGGCTCAGTACCCTATAGCTCTCAAACACAGGGTCTCAAACCCATTATTCAGAGATTGCTCACAGCAGGCCTCCTCAAACCTACCCACTCCCCCTATAACACTCCAATTCTCCCTGTTCTTAAGGCAGATGGGTCCTACCGCCTAGTGCAAGACCTCCATCTTATTAATGCAGCTGTGTTTCCTATTCATCCCGTAGTTCCCAACCCTTATACACTCCTGTCTCATATTTCCTCCTCCACAACTCACGTTACTGTATTAGACCTTAAAGATGAATTTTTTCCATCCCCCTGCATCCTGACTCACACAACCTTTTTGCCTTCACCTGGGAGGATCCTGACACTGGGACAAGTTCACAGCTGACCTGGACAGTTCTCCCTCAGGGGTTCAGGGACAGCCCTCATTTATTTGGTCAGGCTCTAGCCCAGGATCTTACTGCCTTAGACTTAAGACCATCCACAGTGCTACAGTATGTGGATGACATACTCCTTTGCTCCCCCTCTCTTACCCTCTCAAAAACTCACACTTCTCTCACTCTCAACTTCCTTGGTGAGAAGGGATACCGGGTCTCTCCCTCCAAGGCCCAACTCTCCCTTCCCCAGGTTAAGTACCTTGGATTCCTGCTCACCCCCACTTCCCACACCCTAACTATTGATAGGAAAAGTCATCTCGAATATTTACAGTCCCCCACTACTAAGGAAGCAATCATTTCCTTCTTGGACATAGCAGGATATCTAAGAACTTGGATTCCTAATTTTGCTCTCCTGGCAAAGCCCCTGTACAAGGCTTTGAAGGGAGATGTCTCTGAACGTGTGGATCCTTAGGCCCTGTTAAGGCTGCCTTCTTCTCTATCAGGAATGCCCTTCTTCAAGCCCCTGCTCTCGCCCTTCCAGACCTCAGTTCTCCCTTTCTCCTTTATGCCTGTGAGAACAAGGGATTGGCTCTAGGAGTCTTAGGCCAGATGAAGGGACCTACGTTTGCTCCTGTGGCTTACTTATCTAAGCAACTGGACTCCACCATCCGTGGGTGGCAGCCTTGCCTCGGAGCACTGGCTGCTGCAGCCCTTTTAGCTCAAGAAGGACTTAAGCTTACTCTAGGGCAACCCATCACTGTTCTCTCTCCTCACCACCTTCAGGATCTACTCACACACTCTTCTCTGGCTATTCTGCCACCATCCAAACTCCAACTGTTCCATGCTACTTTTCTCGAGAACGCGTCTCTCAGCCTTGACTCATGCTCACCCCTTAATCCTGCCACCCTCCTGCCCTTGCCCAGACACCTTATTCATTCCTGTCCAGAAGTACTTCAAGAACTTACTTACCAGGAGCCCCGAATCTCCCTTAGTCCCTTGCCTGATTCTAAGTTTACTTTGTTTGTGGACGGGAGCTCCACTTTGACCCCCACAGGGTCCTGTAGAGCAGGCTATGCCATTGTCTCTTCACCAGACATTATTGAGAGTGGACCACTCCCCCCTGGAACCACCTCTCAGAAGGCGGAACTGGTGGCTCTTACTAGAGCACTGACTCTTGCTTGGGGACACAAGGTGACTATATATACTGATTCCAAATATGTTTATCACATTCTCCACCACCATGCAGCCATTTGGAAGGAGAGGAGACTCTTAACCACAAGGGGTACCCCGATCACCAATGGCCCCCTCATTCTCAAGCTTTTAGAAGCTTCTTATCTCCCTTCTAAGGCAGCTGTTGTTCACTGCAGGGGCCACCAGCATACAGGTGATCCCATAGCACAGGGCAATGCTTTAGCAGACTGTGTGTCCAAAGAAGCTAGCCAAACCCATTTTAAGGCCTCTAATATCTCTTTCCTGACCTCTGCTGCCTTCTCCCCCTCTTACCCCCCTAAGCAGTATTCCCACCTCTCTGCTCTAGGTGCCACGCCGGGACTAGATGGCTGGCTAACTTTAAGGACAAATACTGTCTCCCTGAGGACCAAGCCCTCCCTATTTTGACTAGATTGCACCAGATCTTCCACATTGGGCCACGTGCACTTTATAAATTTCTGGACCCCCTTCTCTATCACCCCAAACTTTTCCGAATCATCACTGACGTTTCTCGCTCTTGCTTTGTCTGTGCCTCTGTCTCTCCACAAGGGGGTGGGCAACCCCCTCCCTCCTTCAAGCCTCATCAGCACCAAGGCGTCCTACCAGGGGTTGACTGGCAGATTGACTTTACACACATTCCCCCTTTTAAGGGTGTCAGGTATCTTTTAGTTCTAGTTGACACCTTTTCTGGCTGGATAGAATCTTTCCCTACTAAGAAGGAAACATCAGATGTTGTTGCTACTCATCTAATCCAACATATTCTCCCATGTTTTGGCCTTCCTCTCAGCCTCCAATCAGATAATGGTACAGCTTTTGTCTCAAAAGTGACCCAGTCAGTCTCTCAGGCACTGGGCATCACTTGGAAGCTTCATTTTCCTTACCACCTCCAATCATCAGGAAAGGTGGAGAGGGCCAACTCACTCCTTAAGGACCAACTGACCAAGCTGTCTCTGGAGCTCCATAAGTCATGGACCTCCCTCCTTCCCTTGGCCTTAACAAGGCTTAGAGCCATTCCCCCAGCACCTTCCTTTCTCAGTCCTTTTGAACTCATGTATGGCCGGCCCTACTTACTAAGTAATTTTCCACTACAGGATCCATCCCTCCTTCATGATTACCTGCCTGCCTTCTCTCTCCTAAGGCAACTCCTTAGGGAACATGCAGACCAAATCATCCCACAGGCTTCTAAGGATCCAGCACCCCACATTCTACAACCCGGAGACTACACCTTCCTCTGCTCTACTACCAAGAACACAACTGCTGGGGCAGCTCCACAGCCCTGCTGGCTTGGACCTTACTTGGTGATCCTGTCTACTCCTACTGCAGCTAAACTCCTCAGAGTCCTGGGCTGGATACATCTCTCTAAACTAAAGCCAACAAGGAGTCACAGCAAGTACTTGGCCACCCCAACTGGCCATCTAAATCTTAAGATCCAAAGGATCCCATCCCTGCCCCCTATACAGGAATAGTCATATCATTATTTGGCAGCTAATTGTCTTAGCCTGTCTCCTGTCTGTAGCTGTCCCTCTGACCGTGGCTAGTACCAGTCAGGAATCCTGTACTGCCCCTCCATGTGCCTACAGGTTTGAAGTCTTGACACTTGATGATAGAAACCAGGAAACCAGGCTTCTTAATTATTCAGAATGTCAGTTTTCCTCCTGTTCTTCTGTTTCACTCTCCTTTGACATCCTGGACCCGTGCACCTACCGATGCCCAGGAGCCAACTCAGGATATGATAACTACTGCAAATTTCTCTGCTTTATTGGAGAACAGGACAGGGCTGATTGTAGAGATCCTGGGGGGTGGGAAGGGTGTCCTCACTTGTCCTGCAAGTATCACTGGTCAGGATTTTCATGGGCCATGAAGCCCAAATGGCTTTTCTCAGAACAAGGAGAGAAAAATATAACTTTTCAAATTGCAAACCCTTCCTCCTGGCCCAGGGATCGTGTAGCAGCTGCAGGCATCTTTTATGAAACTCATTACTTCTATTCAGCCAGGGGCAGGATAAAGATTAAAAAGACCATCCAGAACTCTCATGCCCTACAGGCTTTGAAAGCTCTAAACAACACTAGACATCAGGCCATTCAAAGTCTACAGTGCCTAAATTCTTCACTTAGATTCTCGTGGGATGAAGTACTGTCCATATCTACCTCACTCTTAGGAAATTACTCCACCATTAATGCCTCTGAATGTTTTCTCTGTGCGCCACTGCAAAGGTCAATTCTCCTTCCTCTCCCAGTGTACAATGTTTCTAATCAAACCACTTCTAAATGTTCTCTAACTCCTCTCCTAAACACTCCTTTACCACCCCTGCCCCCCTCTTAAACTAACTGAGTGCTGGACAGCTCAGATTTCAAACTGCCCAGGCTCCTCATATAGGAATGTGACTGTCAGAGGCCAAACATCTCTGGGCCCAGGACTGGCATTTCTATGCTGCTCTAGAGTATACACCTGCATTTCTACTGACACCTCTGGCCCATGCCTTCCAATAGCACTGGTGCCTAGTCTTACTCTCTACACTTCAGGGAGTTCCAGGCACACCTAGAGGCTCGAGAAACTTGGGTAAATTCCTTAACCAATCACCATCCCAGGACCAAGAGGGCAGCCACGTTGGCAGTTTTAGTGGGGATCAGTCTGGTCTCTGCTGTTGCAGCCACTGGGTTAGCTGCAGGCAGCTTGGGACAGACCCTTGTCACAGCTCAGCGTTTTTCCCAGGAACTTCAGTAACTGAACACAGAACACGTAACCGCGGTGCAGGCCACTGCTCAATCCATTCAAACCTTACAAAGGCAGCTCTCCTCCTTAGCGGAAGTCATCCTTCAGAATAGGAGGGCTTTGGATTTACTTACATAATGATTTTGAAACTAGACTGAACCTTTCAAATTTAAGCTTATTTATATAGTGACCTTTTTACCTGTCACAACAGACTTTTATAGCTTGCATAAACTTTTTCATCATCTTCACATAAATCCTTACTAAAAATATCTTTTTAACATTTTTCACTTTTTATATCCCTTTGATACCATGAGACATAACTTTCATAAACAGATTAACCCTTAATTGTGATGATTTACTAAGTAATTAATACTTATTTTCCATGTAATGAGATGGGACAGTCATTTCAAATACACTAGTATAAACTGTGAGATGCTCATGCCAGCTTGGGAGCAGGTTTTGAATGACCAATTTTCTTTGAGTATTTAAAGGTACTTTACCTAGGCCTGGCAAATGTTCCCACATGTGTAATGTGTGGAAATATATTGTACCTTAGAACAGGAGGGAACATTCCTTAAAATGAACTTAAAGTATAAGGACCAAGGACCATAGTGTAATTTAGCAGTTTTAGCTCACATGACAGTTTACTTGTGAATCAACTTGACATCCAAGTAAATCATTAGCATTAGATGCAAGCCTATTCATTTCAACAGCTCCATAAAACAAATGTTTAACTAGTTTGAAACCCCAAATTTCAGCACCTTGATGAAAACTCTGAATTACAGATGAAAACCTAAATCAGAGTAAAATATGACTCAAGTTTATAACAATCAACGTTAACACTTTAATCTTCACAATTATACAGTACTGGGTTCGTCTAGCTGTGAGACAAATTTTCCTATTTTTAATTTAGGATTAAATTGGGTCAGTTATTTGTTTCTGAACCAGAAATTCTACAGTAATGATCTCTGCACCTAAAGAACTTGGCTGTGCTAGGATTAAAGGCATGCTAGGATTAAAAGTGTGGCCAACCACACCTGGCTAGGGAACTTCCAGGAGTGGCCAGACCAGCTGACCAGCAGGACACCAGTTCAAACCCGGGAGGTATGTTTGCTTCCTAAAAGGAGGAAGGGGTTGGGGGAAACAGATAGGAAACACAATAAAATCCATTAGCTACCTCAGGAAGAGTAGCTCTTCCACACTGGAGGCAAGAAACAGAGCAGGGCCAGGCAATTCTGGTAACAGTTCTCTACCCAAACCAGATCAAGATACCCACATGCCTTTACCTCTGAGTGCTGGAAGAGAGTTTGGAAAGATTTTTTTTTTTTGAGTACCCAAGTTATACCACTAAAATATTTATGTTTCTGGTTAAGTGTGTCAGAATAAGATTTTACTAAGTGTGAGGGCTTATGGCACTTATACCCTCCAAACAGGTTCTTATCCATAAGATGAACTGAGATTCCATAGTTTTAAAAAGACTCAAACACATACATTCGAAACATCCGGAGCCTGGAGCAAGGTGGAAGGGAGGGAGGGAAACAGGCTCAAAAATTCTTGCTGAAACATAACAGAGCCCAAAAGCTATTCAGACTGCTCTCCCTCACTCCTTGGAGGCAAAAAAGCCTATAATGCGCCCCTGGAAGCCATGCAGTACCCCACTGATCCAGTTGCCAGACCCCCAAATTGGTCTTTAGCAGAGACAGAATGGTTGCCATGTATGCACTCCGGAGAGCTCAGGATTTCCCCATGCTCTAAAGAACTCTTCCCAAGCCAGACCAGGATACCTGACTAACTTCTGATGCAAATTTTACTAGCTTGTAAGGGGCAGATTATCTCTGGTCCTTTGAGATAACAACTGGGTGGAGGAAACTCACCAAACCAGATGAAATGGGCTGACCTTGAACTCTCAAAGAACTGCCTGCCTCAGCCTCCCAAGGACTGGGGTTAAAGGTGTGTGCCACCACACCACGTCCAAAAATTCATTCCCAGTCCAGAATGTTAGTTAACATTAAATCAGAGAATCTACCCTGCAGAGGTCTCAAAAGAAAGGTAATTCCAAAGCAAGCAAGTTATGTCACACAATCCCTTTTGAAAACAGACACAAACCAAATTTTATGGTTTTTAAATGCATTTTTAAATATCACCATTTTTTTTAAAGTTTGCACATGTGTACCTAGTCTGGCATGCCAAAATGAATGGTTCTGTGCACTTTAAAGGACTGAAATTTGAAGTGGCCACTTTGTTTGACAGAACCAACATGAGACAATTATAATTACCGATTTACAAACACACATAAAAACTTAGACGCACACTTAGACACACAGAAGAACAGTTACCATAAGCACAAGACATAGTTAGATGAAGAGGAATGCTGCACGCATGGAGCCTGTCAGTCCCTGAATCAAAAATCCAAATCCCTTGCCTGGATTCCAAATCAATGAGGTGAATCCCATGTTCACACTTTACCAATGGAGAGTTAGGGCATCCCCCATCTCTGTGCTCTCCTAACTGAGAGCCCCAGACAAGAAACTTGAGTTTAAGTATAAAGAAAAAAAGGAATTGAACTCTTTCTTTCCCAAAAGACACAGACACAGCCAGCTGAACAAGATGTCTCCAGTCCCTCTGGTGGGAGAGAACTTCCTGTGGCCCCCTCCAAGGGTACATTGGTGGTGGGAGAATGAGTATCCCTATCAGGGGCAGCTGAAGGGAGTTTGTGGGGGTTGGGATGGGGGGAAACTTCCTCATCCTGGTGAAAGTCAGGGACACAGGGCAGGGCCAACTTCTCGGTGTTCTTGTAGCAGGCTGAGTTATTCTCACACAGAACATCCTCTGCCAAGGCACCCTTAAAGTTTGCAATAATAGTGAGGAGGGACAATGCAAACAGCCTTCTCCCAAATGAATCCAAGTCCCAGAATTTCATTTTAAGGACACGGGTCTGGAGGAGTGGGGCAGCAGTCCATGGATCCCGAATGTGGGGAGGAATATTATCCATGAGGGCAGGAAGCGGTAAAAGAGGAGAAGGGTCTGGGGGGGGGGGGGAGGGTGCACACCCTAACTCTGCCGAACAGGCAAAGAACACAGAATGGGGCCTACCCACCTATCAAGGAAAGAGGTGCCTCACCAGCACTGGGTGGTTGAAAACACACTGTTTGGGGCCAGATGTTGACAATCCCCCAGGCCTTCTGCGGAATTTCGGAATTTCGTGGTCTGACCAAAGAAGGAATGGAATGAGAGGTGCAGAGTCAAAGCACACACCCTGGGATTCTGGTGAAGGGAGATGGAGGGCGAGCTGTTGTGGACTTGTTTATTGGGGGCAGGGTTAAAAGTTATGTACTGTTCGCATTCCCACTCTCCTCTTCTCGTCTTCTGATTGGCCCAGGTCTGCAACTCTGCTTGTATGGTCTCACCTGCATAGAGCAGGTTAGTTTGATGAGGGACAAGCTCTGCGCATGTGTAATTCTCAGGATTCTGGGTATACTACATGTATGTATGTGTGTATGTATGTATATGTGTGTGCACATGTGTGTATGGAGGTGTGTGCTTGTATAGTAAGTATATTTTAATGTTAACAGCTATAATACCAGTTAAAACACTGCCTCCGAGTTGGCACTTGGCCCTTCCTTCTCAAGGTGCAGATATATATTAAATAGCCAACACATAATTTAATGTCAACAAAGGTTATGGGCTATCTATTAAAAATAATAAAAATTCATTGAACATCTTTTATTTATTTATTTATTTATTTTTTGGTCTTTTTGAGACAGGGTCTCCCTGTAGCTCTGGCTGTCCTGGAAATCACTCTGTAGACCAGGCTGGCCTCGAACTCACAGAGATCCGCATGCCTCTGCCTCCCAAGTGCTAGGATTAATGGTGTGTGCCACCATGCCCGGCATTTATTTATTTCTGTATGTGTATCAATGTACTGTCAGCATGCAAGTTTGTGCACCCGTATCATGCAATGCTGTGGAGGTCAGAAGAGGGTGTCGGATTCCCCTGGAACTGGAGTTCTCCTGGAATTGGAGTTTCAGAGAGTTCTCGGCTGCCATGTGGGTGCTGGGGATCGAACCCGGGTCCTCTATAAGAGTGGTTGGTGCTCTTAACCGCTAGGCCATCTCTCCAGGCCCTCATTGAACATCTTAATGGATCTTCACTGATGGATATAGGCCTATCTTCAGCCTATGTCCACTCACAACACCAGCTACCCAGATTGATGGTCCGCTCTGAAACCTTTTTCCAACCCACTGGCCATGAGAACAAAATGCAGGCTTACCTTGCTCTGTATGTGTGCAATAAGTAAAAATAATGGTGGCCAGGAATTTCATAATAATGTTAACGAGAATTCACAATTTTTAATTTTTTACATTTTTAAAATTTTTAAATTTTATTATTTTTTTTATAACCGAAGACCCAAAAATGTACTAACACTTTAATACCATGAAAACCCGGTTTTATCTTTATTTCAGATGTTTAAGGGCTGTAACCAGTAGGTGGCAGTGAAGATTCATTGAACATCTTTTTTTTTTTTTTAATTTAATTTTTTTTATTGATGCTTTTTGCATTTCGTACATCATTTTCCAATTCAGATCAGGCATTTTTCCCTTTCCCTTCCCCCCAACCCCCACCCCATCCCAGATCATGTATT
>VZQC01007428.1:799813-885731 GCA_009823505.1 Rhizomys pruinosus | reverse complement strand
ATCATGAGCTTTGCAGGAAAATGGCTGGAGCTAGAGGACATCATGCTGAGTGAAGTAACATAGTCCCAGAAAAACAAACGATGAATGGTATCCCTCATCTGTGGATGCTAGTGCCAATTACCTAGTTGTAAGTATTTCTTGTGTAGGGCCCCCTGAGCTTTTGTCCAAAGCAGTTGGGCATAATGCTTATTGGAAACAACAACAACAACAACAACAACAGCGACAACAACAACAACAACAACAACAACAACAACAGAAAGGACTGCATCAAAGAACTGACTGAACAGTGAACTTCTGCTCAAAGCAGTCAACTTCCTCATGGAGAATATTGAGAAAGACTGAGAAAGAGATAAAAAGCATGTTTGGCAGAATGCATTAGCTCTGGCAGGGTGGGGGAATGGGTGGGAACACGGGTCTAGATTTGTTAAAAAAATAAAAAATAAATTTATATGAAAAATAAAACCCAAAAAAATAATGATAATTAAAAAATTTAAAAAATTAAAAATTGTGAATTCTTGTTAATATTATTATGAAATTCCTGCCCACCATTATTTTTAATTATTGCACATATACAGAGCAAGGTAAGCCTCCATTTTTTTCTCATGGCCAGTGGGTTGGAAAAAGGTTCCAGAGCGGACCATCAATCTGGGTAGCTTGTGTTGTGAGTGGACATAGGCTGAAGATAGGCCTATATCCATCAGCATGAAATTCCTGTCCAGGGTTCAGCAGTCTCTGGGCAGGTGGAAAGTCATGGCCAAGAGTGGGAAAAGTGTCTTGTTGTCCCAGGTGAAAGACCTGAGTTGGAAGTACTTCACAGGTCAGGTTACAGAAGTAACCAACTGACCTCTGCCCCGAGGGGTCAGTTCCCCACAGTGTCCACAAAGTGGGCACTGTGTTCCACTTCCCTTAGCAGGACCACGTTGTACCTGCTCATGACAAAGGGAGCTTCCTAGAAGCTCCCCACACCAAAAAAAAATAAATAAGTAAATAAATAAAAACAAGATGGTAATGGAATTTTTCCTTAACTACAAAATAACCAACTGCTATGGTAACAGTTTCTCATTGGGCATACATATCCAGTCTTTACTTAACTAATGGGCGTAAGAACTGTAAAAGAAAATTTTATTAAGAGCTAGATATTGAAAAATCTTTAAAGCAAGTTTTCATGCCTGGCCTGGAGAAGGCATCTCCAAGAGCTTGGAGGAAGATGGTCATTAAAATCCACTCTGTAAGGTTTGCAGTTTAAAATGGTATATTTAAAAATAATATANGGAGAAGGCATCTCCAAGAGCTTGGAGGAAGATGGTCATTAAAATCCACTCTGTAAGGTTTGCAGTTTAAAATGGTATATTTAAAAATAATATATTTATATAGAGAGGTATTTCAGTAGAGATTTATACCTAAATACAAAATAAACAATATAAGTTAATGGACGTGATTTCTCTGAAGTCATAGTCTAGTCATATAGTTTTTTTTAAGAGCCATCACCCTTTATTTTTTTCTTATTTTTTAATATATATTTTGTACAAGATTAACAAATCTAGACCCATGTCCCCCACCCTATCCCCCACCCCACCAGAGCTCATGTATTCTGCCAAACATGCTTTTCATTTCTTTCTCAGTCTTTCTCAATATTCTCCATGTGGACGTTGCCTGTTTTGAGCAGAAGTTAACCATTTCAGTCAGTTCTTTGATGCAGTCCTTTATGTTCTTGTTGTTGTTGTTATTGTTGCTTCCAATATGCATGGACAAAAGGTCAAGGGGCCCTGCACAAGAAATACTTACAACTAGGTAATTGGCACTAGCATCCACAGATGAGGGATACCATTCATCGTTTCTTTTCCTGGGACTGTGTTATTTCACTTTGCATGATGTCTTCTAGCTCCAGCCATTTTCCTGCAAAGCTCATGATGTCATTTTTCTTTACTGCTGCATAGAACTCCATTGTGTACATGTACCACATGTTCTCTATCCACTCGTCAGTTGAGGAGTACTTGGGTTGCTTCCAGCTCTTTGCTATTGTGTAGAGAGCTGAGATTAACATGGCCGTGCATGTATCTCTGCAGTGGGGTGAAACTTGAGGGTACATGCCCAGGAGTGGTATGGCTGGATTTGGTGGCAAGTTCATTCAAAGACTTCCAAGGGTTCTCCACACTGCTTTCCATAGTGGCTGTATGAGTTTACATTCCCAACAGCAGTGGATGAGTGTTTCCCTTATCCCACAACCTCTCTAGCACTTGGTATCATTTGTTTTCTTGATCCTAGCCAGTCTTATTGGAATAAGATGATATCTTAAAGTGGTTTTGATTTACATTTCCTTAATGATTAGTAATGATGAACACTTATTAATGTGTTTCTCAGCCATTTCTAATTCCTCAATTGGAAAGTCTCTGTTCAGCTCCATCTATTGAGTGGGTCATTTGTTTTCTTTTTTCTTTGATTTTGGAGTAATTTATATATTCTGGAAATCAATGCTTTGTAAGGTGCTTGTGTGGTGAAGGTTTCCTCCCACTCTGTGGGTTTTCTCTTCACTTCCTTGATTGTTTCTTTTGATGTACAGAAGCTATTGAGTTTAGTGAGGTCCCATTTGTCAATTGTCGAACTTAGTTCTTGCGAAGCTGCTGTCTGATTTAGGAAGTCTTTTCCTATGACTATATCTTGTAGTCTGCTGCCAACTTTTTCTTCTATTGCCTTCAGATTTGGTGGTTTCATGTTGAGGTCTTTGATCCATCTGTAGTTGACTTTTGTACAGGGCGAGAGGTAGGGGTTTAATTTCATTCTTCTACAAGTGGTGATTCAGTTTTGCCAACACCACTTGCTGAAGATGCTGTCTTTTATCCATTATGTCTTCTTGGCCCCCTTGTCAAATATGAGATGGCTGAAAATTTATGTGCTCAGGTTTGGATCTTCGGTTTTGTTCCATTGGTCATCAGGTCTGTTTCTGTGCCAGTACTAGGCTGTTTTTATGACTATAGTCATGTAGTATAGTTTGAAGTCTGGTATAGAGTTCCCCCCGTGTTACTCTTTTCACTCAGGGTTGTTTTGGCTACTCAGGGCATTTTGTTTTTCTAAATGAATTTGAAGACATCTTTTTTTTCAGGCCTGTGAAGAAACTCGGGATTTTAATTGGGATTGTCTTAAATCTATACAAGAGTTTGGGTAGAATGGACATTTTTACTATGATAATTTCCCCAATCCATGAGCATGGGAGGTTTTTCCCTCTTCTGATGTCTTCTTCAAATTCTTTCCTTAAAGATTTAAAATTTTTGTTGTAGAGATCTTTGGTGTCTTTTGTTAGGTTTGTTCCTAGGTATTTTATTGTTTTTGAGGCCATTGTAAGTGGGAAGGTCTCCTTGAATTCCTTCTTCTGTTGCTTGTTTTTTGTGTAAAGAAAGGCCACTGATTTTTTTAGGTTAGTTTTGTATCCTGCCACTTTACTGATGCTGTTAATCGTTTCTAGGAGTTTTCTGGTGGAGTTTTTAGCATACCGTAAGTAAACAATCACATCTTCAGCAAATAAGGATAGCTTGACTTCCTCTTTTCCAATTAGTTCTCCTTTAATTTCCTTTTCTTGCCTTTTTGTTCTAGCAAGTGTTTCAACCACTGTATTGAAGAGGAATGGTGACAGGGGGCAGCCTTGCTGAGTTCCTACCTTTAAAGGGAATGTTTCTGTCCTTTCCCCATTTATGATATTGGCTATGGGTTTCCTGTATATGGCTTTGATTACATTGAGGAATGATCCCTCCAATCCAATTCCCTCTAGGACTTTAAGCATAAAGGGATGCTTGATTTTGTCAAAGGCTTTTTCTACATCAATTGAGATGATGGTCTGGTTTTTGTCTTTCATTCCATTTATGTGCTTGATGATGTTTATTGATTTTAATCTGTTGAACCATCCTTGCATCTCTGGTATGAATTCAACTTCGTCATGATGGATGATCTTCTTGATGTGAGTCTGTATGTGATTTGCCAGTATCCTGTTTAGAATTTTGGCATCTGTGTTCATTAGGGTGGTAGGTCTATAGTTCTCCGTTTTGGTTGTATCTTTGCCTGGTTTTGGTAAAAGAGTGATGCTGGCTTCATAGTAGTAATTTGGGAGAATTCCATCTGTTTGTATCATTCTAAACAATTTCAGTAATAATGGATGTAGGTCTTTTTGAAATGTTTTATAGAATTCTGCCGTGAAACTGTCTGGGCCTGGGCTGTTTTTAGTTGGGAGGTTTCTTATTACATCTTCAATATCTTCATATATTATGGGTCTGTTTAAGCTGTCGATCTCTTCTTGGTTGAGCTTTGGTGATTCCCAGGATTTCAGATATACATCCGTTTCTTCTAGGTTTATAAACTTGGTTAGGAATAGGTTTTTGAAGTATCCCCTTATGATTTACTGGATCTTTTTCTTGTCTGTTGTGATATTTCCCTTTTCATCACGGATTGTATTGATTTGGAGTTGTTCCTTCTTTAGGTTAACTGGGCTAGAGGTCTGTCTATCTTGTTTATTCATTCAAAGAATCAACTTTTGAGTTCATTGATTTTTTGTGTTGTTTTCTTTGTTTCTATTTCATTGATTTATTCTCTGATTTTTGTTATTTCTTCCTGTCTGTTGTGGTTAGAGTTCATCTTTTGTTGCCTCTCAAGTGCTTTTAGCTACAGTATTAGATTGTTCACTTGTGTTCTTTCTGTCTTTCTAATTTAGACACCCAGGGCTATAAACTTACTTCTTAGTACTGCTTTTAAGGTGTCCCATAAGTTTTGTTGTGTTGTATTGTCATTTTTATTTAGTTCTAGCAATGCTTTTATTTCTTTCTTTATCTCTTCCTTGACCCATTCTTTATTCAAGAGTGTTTTTTAGTCTCCATGTGTTCTTGTCGGCAGTAGGAGTTATGTTGTTGTTGTTGATGTTGAGCTTTATTGCAGTGTGGTCTGATAGAATGCATAAAATTTTTTCAATCTTTTTGTATTTGTGGAGGTTTCTTCTCTGTTCCAGTATGTTGTCGATTTTGGAGTATGTTCCATGGGGTACTGAGTAGAAAGTATATTCTCTGGTATTAGGTTGAAATATTTGGTAGAGATCTATGAGGTTCATTTGGTGTATCATATCATTCAGTTCAGGTGTCTCTCTGTTTATTCTTTGTCCTGTTGACCTGTCCAAAGGGCTCAGTGGAGTATTGAAGTCCCCTGCATTTCATGTGGTCTTGGGAGATCTCCCTAGTCATATAGTTTTAAAGAACAAAGTTTATATTTGGTTAAAATTGATTTGGCAGTTATTCAACTTTGCCCAAACTTTGTCTACATATTATAGGATATTTTAAGACTTACTAATATGTCTATATTAGTTAAATTTGGTAGAACGTTTTGGATTTAATAGTAATACATTTGAACTAATTGGGAATATAAAGTTTTAATTGGTTTATGTATAATTTATATGTAATTTCCAACAATAACATTGTGCGTAAAGTACACAAATGGTCTCTACATTTTTCTGTGTTATACAGTATCACCTTGTAACATTTTCTTTTATGTGTAGGGTAAGTTAACTAAAGGAATTAAGTTTAAGTTTACTTCCCAAATAAATAGCATACAGTCAATGATAATCAGTTTGTGTGAATTTGATGAAAACATACTCCTTGGTTCCTGTTTATAGGTACGTGAAATACAACTTAGGTATCTAGAGGTCAAAATATAAAAATTTAAAAAGCAAAAAGAGGAGGTGGTGAAGTACTCCCTCTGGGATACAAATGGAAATCTCCGTATTCCTAACCTTTTGATAAACTTTCAATTTTGAAATCTTAAAACTAACAATGGGAAAAGATTTGTATGTTCCCACAGGTAAAGACACCAACTGAAGTGTCTGAAAATGTAGAACTTTTGGCTGTGCAGGATGGACTGGGAAATGCCAGCAGATAGGCTGGCCCATCTGAACATTAAAAGGAAGAAGAACCTCAGACTGCCTGAGTCACAGACGCCAAGCATTTCTCTGAATTCTATTTGTGATAACAGTATATGATGTGCCGTAATGAAGTTTACATTCTAGATGCTGAGAAATCGTCCTATTTCTCCCATTTATAGGAAAAATAAAAACATGAAGGTAATGAGTTAATTACCTAACTGTTAATTAGAGCCAACTGTTATAGTGGTAATTTCTTATAAAACAGGTGTAACTACTTTCTTTAATTGACTGATAGACATAGGAACTGTGAAAAGATAATTCTCTAATCAGAGCCAAATATAATACTAAAGGCTTTATAAGCTGTGTAATTAAGCAAAATATATTAATACAGGAGAGCTCTGATATCAGCAATGGATTATTCTTCCAAGGAGAAGTTTGCTAAGGGATCCAAGCCCCCAAAAGATAAAGGCCTTTCTCCAGGCGTGGTGGCGCATGCCTTTAATCCTAGCACTTGGGAGGCAGAGGCAGGCGTATCCTTGTGAGTTCAAGGCCAGCTTGGTCCACAGAGAGAGTTCCAGGCTGGCTGGGGCTACAGGGAGACCCCTGTCTGCGAAAGACAAAAAAGAAAAAAAAAAAAAAAAAAAAAAGATAAAGGCCTTTTGCCTATAAACTGGGATACCTGCAAGAAGAGTGGTTGTTAGGCCCTGCTGAAGGCATGGTGTAAGCATGGGAAACGTACTGAGACCACACTTGCAAGTGTACAATTGGTCTCTAGAATGCCAGTGAGTATTAACAAAGGCCACTAAATCAATGAAGCAAATATTGGTCTCCTTGAGGGAAGCAAGATTCCTCTGTTCTGTATCAGCTATACCTCACCTGCTTGGAGTTATTGCATAGCCAGTGGAAGCCATATGTCCGTATATCCCAAATCTAATTTGCAATTAGCTCTCTCCTTGGAGGAATAATTTATGTCTGATGTCATAAGCTTATGTACTCTAGTGGTTAGGAAATGTTGTAAGCCACAATAAGAACTTGTCACCCTTTTAAAAAAAGCCACACTTCATGGATGAGCATACCATCCAAACATTTGTGTCTATGCCCACAACTTAGCTTGCCATAATAATTAGTACTGTTTAAATGTCTTTACATCTAATTGCTTGTGCTTTATTAGCAGGATTAAAAAGGTACCCCTGGATAACCTGTCAACCCATGAAGGGAAACCACCTGAACAGTCAAGAGTCCAAAATGACATCTCTAGAGAATGTAGACTCTTTTGCTTCTCATCCACTTGTGCCACTTTCCCAAAGCCTGGGGAACAACCTGCGGAAGGGGAGGTGTGATAGAATGTAAGGGCTGCAGAGATTGGGGTGAATTGTGAGACTACAGCAATACTGACTGGAATCTTATTTGATCAACATGCTTGTGAATACAAACTTCTCCAATTGGACTATGGGAACATTGGCTTGTCCAAATTTGGACATAGATAGTTGCTAATTGGTTTTACATGAATGTTACTGTATTAGTCAGCATTCTCTAAAGAAACAGAAGCAACAGGATGAATATATAGCTATATACAATTTATTGATTTGCTCACGTGACAGAGTTCAAGGAGTTTAACAGTAGCCATGCAGCACTGGAGAGGCTGAGAATCCAGGGAACTGCTCAGTCCACAAGGCTGGATATCTCAGTAGTCCCAATCTGGTGCTGAAGGCCCGATGGATTCCAGGAGATCTGCTGGTCTCAGCACATGCTGGGATCCGAACGGTTGATCACAGCAGCAAGACAAACTCATCAGTGAGAGAGAGGCAAGCCACAGGGAAAAAGGGACCAGCTCTCTCTGCCATGGCCTTTAATACTGCCTGCTGGCAGAAAGTAATGCCCACATTTGGGGTGGGCCATCTTGGTTGAGGTAGTCCAATCTGAAGATCCTTTTTCACTTATTTGTTCCTTAGTCCAGTCAAGTTGACACCCAGGGTTAACCATCACAAGTCCACCCCTTGTCAACTTGACACCCAATAATAGCCTTTCCTTATGTTAGTCGTAAATGTCAATTGCAAACAATGGCAAGGTCATAATTCCACCTAACATGTTATAAGTGTCTCATGTGCAATAGCAAAGCATTATATCTTAGAGTAGGTGGTAATGTCCTTGAGGAACACTTAGTCCTTCAGTATCTAATAACCTAAATATGACAACACTTAACTTATCTCAGTTGCACATTCAAAAGAAACATTCTTAACCAAATAGGACAAAAGTTAATATCTATTATAATCCACGTTTCTGCAACTGGTCCCATGGCCTCAGCTGATATTTATGACTACCTTCTACAACCCATTCTGTATTTCCTCCACCATAAGCAAGCACCTCTGCAGTTCTTGGCTCTTTCCCTGGAGGAGTGACCCATACCTTCATCCCTGAAGTGTCTGGGCCATTTATTGTCCTGTTTGGTTTGGGTTGTTGGATTTCCCATTGACCTTAATCATAGGACATGGTAGCACCAGAAGGCACCCTACAGCACCTCCTACCTTCCAGACCTAATCTTCCTTGCCCCCATTGTGGAGAAAAAGTCCAATTTCCCCCTGGTCATCTGGATCAATCACTCCTCCTACTACTGTTATTCCTTCCTTAGACTGTTGGCTTAAGGGCAGTAGAAGCCCAAAGTGGCCAGGGGGAATTCTTAGCTCCCAGTTCAATGGAAAGTTTGCTGTATCTCCTGGAAAAAGCACTCCCCCCTTTGGAGCTAAAACTTCTAGACCAGCAGAATGCAAGGTCTTGGGTACAGGAAGGAAAATTTTTCCTACTGGGTCACTAGGGGTGATAGTGAGTGGAATCACTCCCACTTCCACCCTTTGGTTCCTGGACCCATGAATTCTGGCTATAGGAGAAACAATACCATATAGTGGGCACTGATTCAAAGCATATACTGCCTGCTGGAGAACTTTGCCCCAGACCTCCATGTTATTGTTACCTCATTGGTGCTGTAACTGTCTTCAAGAGGCCATTCCATCATTCTATCAAGCTAGCTGCTTCTGGGTGGTGGGGAACATGGTAAGACCAGTGGATACCATGACCATGGGCCCGCTGTCCCACTTCTTTGGCTGTGAAGTGATTTCCTTGGTCAGAAGCAATGCTGTGACGAATACCATGATGGTGGATAAGGCATTCTGTATGTCCCTGGATGGTAGTTTTGGCAGAAGCATTACGTGCAGGAAAGGCAAACCCATAACCAGAATAAGTGTCTAATCCCATAAGGACAAAATGCTGTCTCCTCCGTGATGGAAGTGGTCCAATGTAGTCAACCTGCCACCAGGTTGCTAGCTGGGCACCCTGGGTGAACAGCACAATATCGGGGCCTCAATGTTGGTCTCTGCTGCTGGCAAATCTGTCACTCGGCAGCAGATGTAGCCAGATCAGCCTTGGTGAGTGGAAGTCCATGCTGTTGAGCCCATGCATAACCTCCATCTCTGCCACCATGACCACTTTGTTCATGGGCCCATTGAGCAACAACAGAGATATCTGGAGAAAGAGGCTGACTATCCACAGAATGAGTCATCTGATGTAATTGATTATTAAACTCATCCTCTGCTGAGATCACCTTTTGATGAGCATTCACATGAGACAAAAGTATCTTCACATCCTTTGACCATTCAGAGAGCTCTACCCACATACTTCTTCCCCAAATGTCTTTCTCACCAATTCTCCTGTCATGCTCCTTCCATGTCCCTGACCATCCAGCCAAACCATTGGCTATAGCCCATGAATCAGTAAATTATTGAACCTCTGGCCATTTCTCCTTCCAGGAAAAATGCACAACCCTGTTCACTGCCCGAAGTTCTGCCCACTGTGAAGACTTTCCTTCAACAATGTCCTTTAGAGTTGTTTCAGAAATAGGATGTAATGCTGCAGCTGTCCACCTATGGGTCGTGCCTGCATAGTGTGCAGAACCATCAGTAAACCAGGCCCTAGTCTTCTTGTCCTCAGTCAACTGAGCATAGGGCAAACCCCATGAAGCCACAGGTGCATGCTTAAGCACAGGAGGCATTGTAACAGGAGTGGGAATCATAGGCATTTGCGCAACTTCTTCATGTAGCCTGCTTGTGCCCTCAGGGTCCGCCCGGGCCCTGTCACGTATGTAACACTTCCAGTTGATAATGGACTGCTGTTGCACACGTTCTAATTTATGTTCTGGTGGGTCAGGTAACACCCAGCTCATGATGGGCAGCTCAGGTCACATGGTGACTTGGTGGCCCATTGTCAAACGTTCAGTTTCCACTAAGGCCCAATAGCAAGTTAATAGCTGTCTCTCAAAAGGAGAAGAGTTGTTTGCAGATGAAGGTAGAGCCTTACTCCAAAATCCCAATGGCCTCCTCTGTTATTCCCCTATGGGAGCCTGCCACAGACACCAGACAGTATCTCTATCTGCCACTGAAACCTCAAGCACCATTGGGTCTGCTGGATCATATGGCCCTAGGGGCAGAGCAGCCTGCACTGCAGCCTGGACCTGTTGAAGAGCCTTTTCCTGTTCCAAGCCCCACTCAAAGTTTGCTGCCTTCAGAGTCACCTGATATATGGGTCATAGTAACACACACAGATGAGGAATATGCTGCCTCCAGAATCCAAAAAGGCCCACTAAACGTTGTGCTTTTTTCTTGGTGGAGGGAGGGGCCAGGTGCAACAACTTATTCTTTACCTTAGAAGGAATGTCTCTGCATGCTCCACACCACTGAACTCCTAGAAACTTCACCGAGGTAGATGGCCCTTGAATTTTAGTTTGATTATTTCCCATCCTCTCATGCACACATGCTTTACCAACAAATCTAGACTAGCTGCTACGTCCTGTTCACTGGGTCCAATCAGCATAACATCATTAATATAGTGGACCAGTGTAATATTTTTTGGAAGAGAGTCAGGAGATCATGATCCCTTCTAACTAAGTTATGGCACAAGGCTGGAGATTTAATATACCCTTGAGGTAAAACAGTAAAAGTATACTGTTGGCCTTGCCAGCTGAAAGCAAATTGGTTCTTGTGGTCCATATGAATGAGTATTGAGAAGAAAGCATTGGCCAGTTCAAAAGCTACCAGGTACCAGGAAACATATTAATCTGCTCAAGTAAGGACACCACATCTGGTACAGCGGCTGCAATTGGTGTCACTACTTGGTTGAGTTTTGGATAGTCAACTGTCATTCTCAATGATCCATCTGTCTTTTACACAGGCCAAATTGGAGAGTTAAATGGAAAAGTGGTAAGAATCACCACCCCTGCATCTTTCAAACCCTTGATGGTGGCACTAATTTCTGCAATCCCTCCAAGGATATGATACTGTATTCGGTTTACTATTTTCCCTCATAAAGGCAACACCAATGGTTTCCATTTGGCCTTTCCAACCATAATAGCCCTCACTCCACAGGTCAGGGAACCAATGTGGGAATCCTGCCAATTTCTAATTATATATATCCCAATTATACATTCTGGGACTGGGGAAATAACCACAGGATGAGTTCTGGGGACCACTGTGTCCGCTGTGAGTCAGACTTCTGCCAAAACTCCATTTATCACCTGACCTCCATAGGCCCCTATTTTAACCGGAGGGCCACAATGCTTTTTAGGGTCTCCTGGGATCAGTGTCAACTCAGAACCAGTATCCAATAGGCCTCGAAAAGTCTGATTACTTCCTTTTCCCCAGTGTACAATTACCCTAGTAAAAGGCCTCAGGTCCCTCTGGGGAAGGACAGGAGGAAGGCAAACAGCATAACTCTTTGGTATTGTGACAAGTTCCTTCCTCATTGGAACCTGGCCACCTCTTCATTCAAGGGGTTCTGGGTCTGTGAACTGTCTCAAGTCTGGAAACTTGTTAACTGGACGGGATTCGTTAGTGTTGAAATCCAATGTTGACTTCCTGTCATTTGTACTAGAGCTTTTCTGCTTTTACAGATAAAATAAAAACTTAGTAGGCTTCTTATGTATTTGGTTCCTGGGAATGCCAAGATTAATTAGCCAGTTCCAAAGATCATTTCGGGTGATGCCATTATAGGCATTGTTTTGCTTTTGCCGCCCATTATGATAACTATGATAACTACTCTCATCTGGTCTCGAGCATGCCCATCTGCCTGACTCTCACAAACCCTTCATCAATACTAAGCCAAGGAATATCAGGCATCTCTAACTCACTGTTAGTAGGCCATGTTTTAATAAATACATCAGCCAACCATTCAAATAAACTTTTAACACATTTTTTAACCACTTGTGCTTCCGTGTTAAACCTAGAATATCTACTCAGTGGGCTCATATAAATAAACTCTGTCTGATCCAATTTTATATTCCTTCCACAATTATCCCACACCCTTAAAATCCATTCCCACATATATTCCTTAGGCTTCTACTGGAATGAACTGGCAAACTCATTAATTTCTTTAGTGGTGTAGTGCACCTCCTCATGGAACACACTTTCTATCTCACCTTTTGGGGCTTTCTTAGCCTGGACTCTGGTTATAGGTCTAGAGGCAACAATTGTTGGGCCCTGAGGGATATTAGCTCCCACTGGGAGAGGGAGATTAGTTTCCTCAGGCAACCGTGGGGAGGAGGGATCTGCAGGGTGTGGATTCTCTGCTGAGGGTGGGGAGATTAATTCCTCAGATAAAGAAAATCCCTCAGAATCTGATGGTTCAAAATTATCATCTTGGTTCTCCCACACATCTCCATCCCAAGTTTTAGGGTTCCACATTTTCCCCACCAGTGCTCTTGCTTTGACTGCTGATGCTCTTCATTGCTGGGAATTAAGTTTGCATTGTAAATCAGCCAAACGTATAATAAGGGCTCCAGCTTGCTTTTCTCCTGCTTTAGCTCTTTGGCTGCTGGAGAGAAGATTCTCTTCCAGAGCACACTTGGAAACTTTTAAACTGTTGTTTCGAATCTGGAGCTGGTCAATTTTATCATGGAGCTCCTTATTTTCCTCCATCACTTTATCCAGAGATGCTAGGAGCAACAAGGCAACATCATTATTTTCCTTATTTTTCCACAATTTCTCAAACGTTTTATATATAGAATCGCTAAATTCCTTGCTCCTCACAAGAGGCGAGTTAGGTGAGTCAAATTGATCTATCTTCATAATTACATAAAATATTCTGCACCAAGGATAATCATTCCACTTCATGCCACCAGGAGAGTCTTCAGTACCTCTATTCTTCATTGGGTTGGAGAGCTGGCTCCAGAAACTACCAAGCCCACTAAAGAAATTCATCTTTCAATTCTATTTCTCTAGAATCACTTCTCCTACCAAAATCTGTATTAGTCAGGGTTCTCTAAAGAAACAGAAGCAACAGGATGAATATATAGCTATATACAATTTATTGATTTACTCACGTAACAGAGTTCAAGGATTCCCACAGTAGCCGAGCTGCACTGGGAGGCTAAGAATCCAGGGAACTGCTCAGTCCGCAGGCTGGATGTCTCAGTAGTCCCAATCTGGTACTGAAGGCACAATGGATTCCAGGAGATCTGCCATTCTCAGTAAATGCTTGGGTCCAAAGGGTTGATCACAGCAGCAAGACAAACTCACCAGTGAGTGAGAGGCAAGCCACAGGAAAAAAGGGACCAGTTCTCTCTGCCATGGCCTTTAATACTGCCTGATAGCAGAAGGTAATGCCCACATTTGGGGTGGGCCATCCGGGTTGAGGTAGTCCAATCCTAAGATCCTTTTTCTCTTATTTGTTCCTTAGTCCAATCAAGTTGACACCCAGGATTAATCATCACAGTTACTTACATTCATTGCTTATGCTTGACAATTAGTTCACTACATTGTTGGAATTTTTGGATATTCATTGGCCTTAGGGTGAAAGTAAAGTTTCAGGTCTGAACTGCCCTCCACTGCCTGGCACTGGAAGAAAAACTAGAATAGAAATTGGTACCAGAAATTGGTACCAGAAGAGTGGGTTATTTCTGTGACAGACCTGACCTTGGTGTTTGGGGAAGGATTGTGGAGGTGTTTGGAACTTTGGGCTGGGAAGATCATTGAATGCCTAAAGATCATTGCTGTGCAGCTTGGAGCAGTTTTGCTGAAGGAGTTGTAGAAGAGGCCTGGCTTGTGAAGTTTCTAGTTTCAAAGGGAAGCTGAGATCATCAGGACTGTATAATCTGTGGGTTCTGGTCAGCTGGGGTGAAGAATCAGCTATTAGTAACAAGAGACCAGAACCTGGAGTGAAATCTTTGTTGTACTGGGACAATTGATACTGGTTAGTTGCGGCTGAAAAATCAGCTGTAATTAACAAGAGACCAGCATTACTGTGGTGAAATCTTCTGGGAAGAATTTCTTCAGGGTCAGCACACAGAAGGTATGATCAAGAAGGGGCCTGAGCCTCCATCTTGAGCCAGAAGCAGGACTTGGTAACATGTAAGAGTCTCCTATATAGTTCCGATGTTGAAATTTGAGGGGGTCACAGAGAGCAGCCAATGCTTGGCACTGTGAGAGGTCAGGAAAGACTATTGGTGGAAGTGCACCTCGGTTGCAGATAATACCCCAGGATTGCAGGGTCATGGAGAGAAGCTGAGGCTTTTCACCAGGAGAGGTCAGAAGAGACCATTGGTGATGGTGCTGCCTCAGTTTCAGTGGCGACCCCAGCATTTTGGAGATGCTGGGACCGTGGGACGACCACCAAGAGCAGCAGCAGGTGTGGAATGGCGTCGGCCTGGGCCTTAGAGATGAGCTGTGTGTGCCACGGACAGTAGAGTCAGAGAAGGGCAGCTGCTGAAACCCTTTGGAGCCCAGAAGATTGTGAGTCCCAAGTGTCCAGCCTTGAGCTACTTGCTGGACTTAGATTTTGTTTGAGTGTGCCTGATTCTTCCCTTTGAAATAAGACAGTATTTGTTTTGGATTTTACAGCAGCCCACGGTTAAGAGACTTTTAACAGTCTATGAACTTTTAAGTATTTGGATATATTAAGGACTGTGGGGCTTTTAAGGTTGAGCTGTCTTGGGTTGTGATTTATGTTAAAATCATACTTTGGGGATAAGAACTGGGAAGGTGTTGGTTTAATAGTGATGTGTTTTGTGTGTCAAGTTGACAAGGGGTCAATTTTGCTGGATAGCTTTAGTGTCAACTTGACACACCTGGGTTGAGGGAGCCTCAATTGGGGAATTGGCTCCATTGGACTGGCCTGTGGCCACCTCTGTAGAGTGTTGTCTTGATTGTTGAGCAATGTGGGAGGGCCCAGACCACTATGGGTGGTGCCACTCTGGGCAGGTTGTTGTGTACTTTATAAGAGGTCAGGCTGGGCATGGGCCAGGGAAGCAAGCCAGTGAACAGCATTCCTCCATGGCCTGTGCTTCAGCTCCTGCCTCCTGGTTCCTGCCCTGAGTTCCTGCCCTGAGTTCCTGCTTTGGGCTCCCTAAATGATTTACTGTGACCCAGGAAATGTAAGCTGAATAAACCCTTTCCTCCCCAAGTTGGTGTCAGTCAGAGTGTTTTGTCACAGCAATGGAAGACAAACTAGAATGAATGGGTAGCATTCTAAACCAATGGGACCTCCCTGGCCACACCCATGGGGTGGTATGTAGTGAAGAAAAGGTTTTGGATTTGGCCCTGGGAGTTGAGTCATGTTGTCTATATAACCAGACATTTCAGAATAAAGCACTCTCTGTATTTGGACCTTGACATATGTCCATGTGGTGTGTTTTCCTGCGCATTTTTTCCACATCGATTGTCCTGGGAATAAATGGGACACCCCCAGTGGTGGTGTGACCAGAGAATAAATAACACTGTGGAGATGAACATGCATCCGCATGTTTTCAGATGGACATGGAGATGAAAATATGCTTGCTGGAGAGGACCACACTGGTCAACCAAAGAGAAATAGGATTACTTACCCTCAGATAATTAAGTAAAGCAGGACCTTTAATATTGACTTGGTTTCAAAGCTGTTGTATTCCACGATCTTTGACTGATCTTTTAATCAAATCAAATGTTAATCGTTATGCAGAATTTAAGAATGTCACTAGGATTCTTACATTCCGGGAAGGGAAGGTAGAACAGGTGCCTTGCTCCAGAGCAGATGTCTTTAATATTAAAGAGCTCACCATGGTTGAAAAGAGGATGCTAATGTAATTCCTTACATTCTGTCTAGACTATGAACAACATCCTGATGAACACCAAGATTGCAATCAGTGCTCGTTTTCTGAGTACCTAAAAAGTAAAAAATTAACCCCCAACCTCCATCATATTACATTCCACTCCATCACAATGACATCAGAATCACCATGCACTATGTTAGATAGGCTTAAAGCAACAAAAATCTTCCTTCAGTGTCTTGGATGTTATGGCAACACTCCCTTTTTATTTCCTTTGTATGTCCAAGGGGAAGTTCTCCAGCGTTTCTGCAGGACGTGTGGAGTTTTTTGTGGAATCTATTGTCTTCACCACAAAATACAATACCTTGTAGTTGACAAAGACTCTGGAAGCTGTAGAGCGGTCATAGATTAGAGGATAAATGCTAGCTCTGTTATTGTGGAAGACAGTTACCTTTTGAAGGAAACATGTTCCAGTGTGCAGTATAAGCAGACCTCAAAAGCCGTGCTCATCACACACCAGTCCATTCTGGAGACAGATTCAGATCAACAGATTTCCATCTTGATAGTACCTCCACTGGATCCAGGAACCTGCTCTGTTTGGGTCAGAGAATTATGTTCATCAACTATGACGTGCATGACACCTATCTGGTCCATTTGAACTGCTCCTCTTCAAAAACAGCAAGAGAAGACTTAGAACCTGTGGTGAAGAAATTATTCACTCCCTTTTCAGAAACAGAAACAGACGAGGAAGAACTCAGAAAACCAAGGCTCTTGTGGGCTCTTTATTTTAACATGAGAGATTCCTCAGGTGTGAGCCAAAGCTCATACGGTGGATTGCTTTCCAATGTGTATGTCTGCTCTTGACCCGACTGTGCTCTATGGAATGAGCATGCAGTCAAGCAAGCAGAAATGCTGTTTCAGGAGCTCTTTCCCAATGAGGAATTCTGCCCCCCCCTCCTCCAAATCCAGAAGACATTATCCTTGATGGTGAGGATAAGCAGCCAGAAGACACTTTTGGAAGTGGTAACACACTTACAGCCAAGCTAGAAACCCCCAGGGAAAGCAAGAACTTAGAAAGCCCCAAACATCTCCACAATTAAAATAAACTTGGAAATGCTTCTCATCCTGGCATCAAAATTGTTTCATTTGAAAGACAGCTGCCCTATAATTAATTTAAAGTAGCTGTGTTTAAGTGCTATTCAGATCTTGTCTTTAACCCCAAGACATTGGACATTGGGTATCTTTGTTAACTTGTAGGCAACTGATTTCTAGCATATTGAACATTTTATTTCAGAAATGGCTCTGGGGTCCAGAATCTTAAGACACTGTTAGCTTATTTTACTTTTGGGTGTATCTGTAGGGTCCAATAGTAGCAACCTTGTTTAAAGGAAAATAATACTGTTCTTGGTACTTGTATTCAGAATTTATCATTGTCTACAAGAAAATTTAATGTCCAAGGAATAATTAAGTTAATTTTGCAGTGATTACTGTTGCTACCATCTCTTCTGAGTAGTGAAACACACAGAGTAGTAAATTATGTGTTTTTTGTATATGACACAAATATGTAGAGCTGGAGCCGGGTGTCGTGGCTCATGCCTTTAATCCTAGCACTTGGGAGGCAGAGGCAGGTGGATCTTTGTGAGTTCAAGGCCAGCCTGGTCTACAGAGCGAGTTCCATGACAGCTGGCGCTACAGGGAGACCCTGTCTCGAAAAGACCAAAAAAAAAAATATGTAGAGCTGGTGGTGGGAATAGCAGCTAATATAAGCACTATTAGGACAGAACACAGCTGTCTGGCTAAAAAAAGATTAGCTGTGCACGTGCTGTCTTGGTGTTTCATTTCATTTGCTTTGTAACCAATGAGGCCATTAGACCATCTTAGACTTCACCTTCACAGAAGAGTGGGAGTTAGTAGTTGAGCTCATTTTTAACAGATACATTGCAGTCTGAGTATGGTAGCTCACACTCATGATTTTATCATTCAGGAGGCTGAGGCAGGGAGATTACTGAAAACTCAAGGCCAGTCTGGGTGAGAGTGTAAGACCTTATTTCTTTAAAAAATATTTTATTTATTATATGTATGAGTATATTGCCTGCACATAGATAGGTATACCCATGTCGTGCAAGAGACCTGATTTCAAATCAAACAACAACCTACACCAAAAAATAAAAAAAGAAAAAGAAGTACATTGTAAAGAAAACCAAGGGGAGAAGACTAATTCAGAAAATTTCTACAGAGCCCAACACTAACATTTAAAGAAACTTCTAAGGATTAACTCAGGCTAACATAAATGAATAAATTACCTAAGAAAAAGACACTTAATGGTAACTGTTTAGAGGAGTATAGTGGTGCATTTTAATATGGGATTATATCAGGTTAGAAGCTCTCTGTAAATAATCCCCTATCCAACCTTTCTCAGGATGAAGCATGCCATCTTGTTGGCTGTACTGCATGACTTTAATACTCAGTGTTAACTGAAAAAGCGAATTGGAGGAGAGTAGCCTTCATAGTTACTTCTATCGTCCTGTTACTCAGAGGTAGAATCTTCATGTTGTACCTCCCTATACCATCTACTCCCACCCGCCAATTACCATCAGGAGTTGCAGTGAATGCCTGCAGGGCTGGGAGAGAGATCAGCTCCCCATCTAACCATCATCATCCCTCAGGCAGAAAGGACAGTCATACAGGAAAAAAACCCTTTTATGACTTTGCTTCTTCGAAACAGCATTTGTTTTTTGCCAGGTACTTCACATTGTGGTTTCTTGTTACATTGTGTCTCAGCAGTCTGTTGGGCAGATATTATGGGGTATACTTTCAAAGGCAAATGAAGAATTAATGTTTAATAACTTGTCTAGAGTCTGCTACCTGGAGGAACCAGCATTGGAACCCAGTCTTTGAGGATTCCCTAGTCCTTGCTCTTCCACAAACATTCTATGTTAGAAAAGCGGGACTGTTAGCAAAGAAAAAGGTGGGCTGGGAAGAAAAGAATATAGACTGGACTTGTGGCTTATTGAATCAGAAAAAAAATGAGATGGATTCAAAATAACTGTATTTTAGAGCTGTAGATGTCATTGAAACAGAATTTGTCTAAATTGTTCTAATGTTCTTTAGTATCTTATCTTTTGATCTGGATATTGCAAAAATATTCGTAGACTAAAATGTGTTCTGAATGTACTCTTCCTGCTCTTCTGGTGTAAGGAAAATGAGGCAAGACAAACTTAAATAAGTGACAGTATACTGAAGATAGGAACGTCTTGGTTGGTATTAATATTGATTTTTTTTAATATAGTAAAGCTTACTCAGTAGACCTAAAGTTCAAATTGGTCAAAATCATTGAAATACCTGAAACGACCTACAGACTAGCAGTTAGGATAAAAACAATTTTAAAATAAATAAAATGAGGCTAATTGAAAAGTTTCTCAGAATCACAGATTACTCATAAGAAATTGAACAGCAAAGCCAGAGAGATGGCTCAGTGGTTAAGACTGATTGCTGCTCTTGCAGAGGATCTGAGTTCAGTTACTAGCATGCACATGGCAGCTCACAACCATTTGTAACTCTAGTTCCAGGGGATATGATGGACTCTTCTGACCTCAACAGGCATCATACACACACAGTGCATGGACAGACATTCAGGTATACAAACACATAAATTAAAATAATTGTTGTTTTTTAAAAAAGGAATTGAAGGGGCTGAGAGATGGCTCAGTAGTTAAGAGTACTGACTACTCTTGCAGAGGACCCAGATTTGATTACCAGCACACATATGGTGGCTAACAGCCTTCCTAAACACCAGTTCCAGGGGAATCCAATGTGCACTTCTGACCTCTGAGTGCATTGCACTACAAGGTACAATTATATACATGTAAGCAATATGCTCAAATATATAAAATAAAAATAAAATATTTTATTGGTTTAGTGGCCTTTGGTAACACTCTCTGGTATTCCAGAGACCAACTGTACACTTGCAAGTGTGATCTCAATACATCTTTCCCATGTTTAAATCAGGTCTTCGGCAGCAGGGCCTTATTGGCTCTCTTCTTGCATGTATCCCAGTTTACAGGCAAGAAGCCTTTACCTTTTGGGAGTGGGGCTTGGATCCCCTGGCCAACATTTCCTTGGTAGAATAATCCATTGCTGATATCAGAGTGCTCCTGTATTAATATATTTTGCTTAAGTGCATAACTTAAGGAGACTTTAGTATTATATTTGATTCTGAATAGAAAATAATCCTTTTCATAGTTCCTATGTCTATTAGTCAATTAAAGGAGGCAGTTTTACTGGATTTATAAGAGATTACCTCTATAACAGTTGACTACAATTTACAGTTAGAAAATGACCTCATCATCATCGTATTTCTCCTTGTTCCATGGAGGGGAGGTAAGAAATTCTCTCATATTAAAACTTTGTGGCACCTAGAAGGTAAGTTTCATTAGCACTCATTATAAATAGTTGCTACAAGTACGATCCACAGAGGGGTTTGATGTCTTTAGCAGGCTGAGGCTTTTCTTCCTTTCAATGTTCAGATGAGCCAACCTTTCTGCTGGCACTTCCTGGTACATCCTACACAATGCAAATCTGTATCTTTTCTTTCACAGCCATTAAGTTGGTGACATTATGACCTATTGGAACGTACAAATCTTTTCCTGTAGTTAGTTTTAAGATTTGAATTTCAAAGTTTCTGACAAAAATGTTTCATATATATCCTTATCCCCCCTTTTTATTTTAGGTTTTTGTTTTGTGACTCATGAGTCTCAAAAAGGTAGTTGTATTACACGTTAGGCTGGAATCAAGGAGCATATTTCATCAAATTCACCCAAGCTGTTTTGGGTGACTTTATGTGGTTAACTTGGGAAGCAATATAGGTCTCCTTGAGTCAAGTAAGACTCTTCCGTCAGCACAGGTACACCTCACCAGCCTGGAAATACTGTGCAGCAGTGGCAACCATATGCCTGTATATCCCAAATCTAATTGGCTATTAGCTCTCTCCTTGGAGGAATAACCCACCGCTGATGCCACAAGCTTACATCCTCTAGTAGTTAGGGGGTGTTATAAGCCACAGTAAGACCCTGTCATATTTTAAAGAAAAAACATAATTCATGGATTAATATACCATCAAAACATCTGTGTCTATACCAAAGTAACCTACCATAACAATTAGTACTTTTTAAATACCTATATATCTAATTGCTTGTGCTTCATTAGTAGGATTGAAAGGTTATTCCTGGATAAACTGTCAGCCCATGAAAGGAAACAGCCAGAATTGACCAGAATCCAAGACAACAGCTCCAGAGAAAGTAGACTGTTTTGCTTCTCATCCGCCTGTGCCCCTTTTCTAAGTCTAGGGAACAATCTGCGGAAAAGGTAGCGTGGTAGAATGTAAGGGCTGCTATTGGGGTGAATGGTGAAGCTAGAGCGATATAGTCTGGACACTCATTTGATCAACTTGATTGAACATACAAGGCCCCCTAGCTGGATGGTGGGACACGTGGGCTATGTGGGTTTGGGTACAACTGCTTGCAAATTGGTTTTACATGAAGGATGCTTGTATTCATGAATTATCTCTTATTGTTAAAACAATGAAAAAATAAAGAAGTAATAGAAAAAAAAATTCATAGACCTTAGAGTAACTCCTATGTTGGGTGAATCCTTAGAGATGCCTTGATTCTCATAACCTAATTGTGTATTCTTCCATTTAGAGCTTTAACTTTCACCATTAAGAAACGTCTTTATGTAACAGATAAAGACTATTACAGAGTTCCACAATTGGTTGAACCTAGAGAGTAAATGTATCTGAGGTGCCCAACCATAAATGACACATCTGCAATGAAACCTCTACATCTAAGTTCCACAAAAGTGGGCAGAGCAGAAAGAATAGTAATACATCTCTCAACTCTCATCAGCAAGGATTTCTAATGCAGAAAAGTGTGTTTAACACAGAAAACCAACATTGAACAACATGTTAAGAATACGACACTGCAGAGTATGTCCATGGATATGACTTTTATATTAAAATTCTACCATCCAGGGCTCAGGAACCATTGCAGAAGAGGGTGCAAACAGTCTGTAAAAGTCTGGAGTAGTGCATGATCACCAAGAAACTAAGGGTTTTCCAGGCTGGAAACTCGCTAATATAAATTTACAGCAATGGTGACAACCGGCCCAAGAAAAATGCAAACACAAACTAGAGAAGAACCTTGTAGAGAAGCAGGAAAATGGGTTAAAAAACCTCAACTTATCTGAGGAACTACTGGCAGCTGATTATTGATAGGAGAGGGAGAATCAGTCTTCTTTAAAAGAGTGATGCTATGTAGGATGACCCAGCACCAGTGGATGAATGCATAAAAAGTGACATGTGAGTATACAAATTTGACTAGATAAGCCTGAATGCAGAAAAAGAAAGATGTCTAGATATCATTAAGATACAACGTATAAAGTGCACAAACTTTCAATATGTGTTTGTGTGTGTGAGTGTGTGTTTGTGTGTGTTTAAAGATCCATGAGGGGGCTCCCCAAGTTTGCAGAAGCAGTAAACAGTTGCTGAGGGGAAGGGATTCTTACTAATCTGACTACAGAAGACTCTGGCCTAGGCNAGTGGCTGCACGAGTTTACATTCCCACCAGCAGTTGATGAGTGTGTCCCTTTCCCCAAAACCTCTCCAGCTCTTGATATCATTTGTTTTCTTGATCCGAGCCAGTCTTATTGGAGTAAGATGATATCTTAAAGTGGTTTTGATTTGCATTTCCTTAAGGATTAGTGATGTTGAACACTTCTAAGGTGTTTCTCAGCCATCTCTAATTCCTCACTTGTGAAGTCTCTCTTCAGCTTGTTCATCCATTTATTGAGTGGGTCATTTGTTTTCTTTGTTCTTTGTTTTAGGATTAGTTTATATATTATGGAAATCAATGCTTTGTTAGATGTTTCTGTACTGAAGGTTTCCTCCCGATCTGGGGGTTTTCTCTTTAATTCCTTGGATGTTTCTTTTTATGTACAGAAGCTTTTGAGTTTAATGAGGTCCCATTTGTCAATTATTAACCTTAATACTTGCACAGCTGATGTCTGGTTTAAGAAGTCTTTTCATACACCTATATCTTGTAGTTTGCTGCCAAATTTTTCTTCTATTGCCTTCAGACATTGGGGTTTCACGTTGAGGTCTTTGATCCATCTGGAGTTGACTTTTGTACAGGGCGAGAGGTAGGGGTTTAATTTCATTCTTCTACAAGTGGTGATCCAGTTTTGCCAACACCACTTGCTGAAGATGCTCTTTTCTCCATTGTGTCTTCTTGGCCCCTTGTCAAATATGAGATGTCTGAAATTGTATGTGTTCACGTTTGGAACTTCGGTTTTGTTCAGTTGTTCAACAGGTCTGTTTTTGTGCCAGCACCAGGCTGTTTTTATGACTATAGCCCTGTAGTATATTTTGAAGCCTGGTATAGAGTGCCCCCCCCCCCCGTGTTGCTCTTTTCACACAGGGTTGTTTTGGCTATTCAGGGCATTTTGTTTTTCTAAATGAATTTGAAGACGTAATTTTTCCAAGCCTGTGAAAAAACTCTTGGGATTTTAATTGGGATTGTGTTAAATCTATAAAAGAGTTTGGGTAGAATGGACATTTTTACAATGTTAATTTTCGCAATCCATGAGCATGGGAGGTTTGTCAATCTTCTGATGTCTTCTTCAATTTCTTTCTTTAAAGCTTTAAAATTTTTGTTGTAGAGATCTTTGGTGTCTTTGGTTAGTTTTTTTCCTAGGTATTTTATTGTTTTTGAGGCTATTGTGAGTGGGAAGGCCTCTTTGAATTCTTTCTCCAGTTGCTTGTTCTTGGTATAAAGAAAGGCCTTTGATTTTTTTAGGTTAATTTTGAATCCTGCCACATTGCTGAAGCTGTTAATCGTTTCTAGCAGTTTTCTGGTGGAGTTTTTAGCATCCCTTAATTAAACAATCATGTCATCAGCAAATAGGGATAGCTTGACTTCCTCTTTTCCAGTTAGTACTCCTATAATTTCCTTTTCTTGCCTTATTGCTCTATCAAGTGTTTCAAGCACTATATTGAAAGGGAGTGGTGACAGGGGGTAGCCTTGCCGATTTCCTCCCTTTAAAGGGAATGATTTTGTCATTTCCCCATTTAGGATGATTTTGGCTGCTGGTTTCCTGTATATGGCTTTGATTTCATCGAGGAATGGTCCCTCCAATCCAATTCCTTCTAGGACTTTAAGCATGAAGGGGTGCTGGATTTTGTCAAAGGCTTTTTCAGCATCAATTTAGATGATGGTGTGGTTTTTGTGTTTCATTCCATTTATGTGTTTGATGACGTTTATTGATTTTTGTATGTTGAACCATCCCTGCATCCCTGGTATGAATCCAATTTGGTCATGATGGATGATCTTGATGTGGGTCTGTATGCGATTTGCCAATATCCTGTTTAGAATTTTGGCATCTGTGTTCATTAGGGAGATGGGTCTATAGTTCTCCTTTTTAGTTGTATCTTTGCCTGGTTTTGGTAATAGTGNCCTTTGGAGCCAGGACCACAGGGTTGGTGGGTTTGTGTTTGTGCCTCTGCACCTTTGTGCAGGCTGGCCGGAAGTCACTCAGGCAGAACAAGAAGAGAAGAATGACTTAGCCTTCCAATATCCAATCTGTAAACAAAATTGAAAGCTTGAAACCTAGACAAGTCAATACTCCATAAACAAGGAGGAGGAAAGGGGGGGAAGCATCTGAAGGAGGAAAGGAAAACCATCCGCTAACAGTGAAAAGGCGTTTGTGATCCGAACCACAAAAGGGAAGCCCACATGCCAGGGACACGACGAAGGGACAACATGGGAAAGGCACAGGATAATCTCACAGTAGTCTCTACCAAACCTGTAGGAGATAGCTACAATGGGAATCCCTTGGAGGAGACCCAAGGAACAGATCTTAGAAGAATAATTGCAGACCTACACAGAGAATTTAATGAAAATAAAGAAGAATTCAGAGAACTAAAGAGAGAGAATGAAAAACTCAAAAAGGACCTACAAGGATACAATGACAAACTTCAGAAAGAACTAAAGAAACTGATTGACAAACTCCAGAAAGAACTAGAGGGAGAAAAAAACAAACTCCGAAAGGAAGTAGAAACACTGAAAAAGAAAGCCAACCAATGAGGTAAGGAGCACCAAGAAGAGATTGAAAAGTTCAAAAAGGAAATGGAAATACTAAAGAACACAGGATGAAACAAAAACGGAATTAGAACACTTATCCGATCAAGAAGAAAGGAAAGGAAAATGCCTCAGAATTAGAATGGAGGAAGCAGAACAAAGAATAGCAGATATGGAAGATAACACAGAGCAACTAAAAAGCAAAAATAAAGAATATGAAAAATTTAAAAATACACAAAAGTGGAACAACAAGGAAATACAGGATACTGTGACAAGATCAAACCTCCACATCATAGGAACAGAGGAAGGAGAAGAATCTCAAGAGAACAGTATTGATCAGATCTTCAACAGAATAATAGATGAAAATTTCCCCAAACTAAAAATAGACAAACCCATAAAAATACAAGAAGCACATAGGACTCCAAATAGAAAAGATCAGAAAAGAAACTCCCCACGCCATATCATAGTTAAAATGCTAGATGCCCAAAACAAAGACAAAATTCTGAGGGCTACAAAAGAAAAACAAGTCACATACAAAGGGAAACTCATCAGAATTACAACTGACTTCTCGGCTCAAACCATAAAAGCAAGAAGAACATGGAGCAAAGCATTCCCAGAGTTAAAGGACTATGGATGTCAACCCAGAATACCTTACCTGCAAAAATGTCGATTATAGTTGAAGGAGAGAGAAAAATCTTCCATGACATAAACAAGATGATGGAATACATGTCCGGAAAACTAACTCTTCATAAAATACTTGAAGCAATTCGAAGGGCAGAAGAGAGGAGCTACAATCCTCAAACACCTAGGAAAAGAAACTAACAAAAACATAACCATAGGAGCAAAATCAAAGGCTAGAAGTCCAAATGGATAATAAAGTGAAAGGAAGCAACATCCATCTTTCAATTGTAACCTTAAATATTAATGGGCTAAACTCCCCAATCAAAAGGCATAGACTGGGAGAATGGATTAGGAAACAAAACCCATCTATATGCTGTCTACAAGAAACCCATCTCAATTTCAAGGATAGGCACCAACTTAAGGTGAAGGGATGGAAGAAAGTATTCCAAGCAAATGGTACCAAAAAGAAAGCGGGTGTGGCTATTCTAATATCAGACAAAATAGACTTCAAAGCAAAAGAAATCAAAAGAGACAAAGAGGGCCATTACATCCTTATTAAAGGAACAATTGACGATGAAGATTTCACAATCATAAATATATATGCACCAAACATCAGTGCACCAAACTTTATAAAGACAATTCTTCAGGATCTCAAGGCACAGATTAACCCCAGCACACTAATACTAGGGGACTTCAATACCCCATTAAGTCCTCTAGACAGATCAACAGGACAAAGGATAAACAGAGAGACATCTGAACTAAATGACACAATACACCAAATGGACCTCACAGACATCTACCGAATATTTCACCCAAACACCAGAGAATACACTTTCTACTCAGCACCTCATGGAACATTCTCCAAAATAGACCATATACTGGGACACAGGGAAAAACTCAACAAATATAAAAAGATTGAAATAATCTCATGCATTCTATCAGACCACAGTGCAATAAAACTCAATATCAACACCAGAATAAACCCTACAACCTACAGGAACACATGGAGACTAAACAACACTCTCCTGAATAATGAGTGGGTCAAGGAAGAAATAAAAAAAGAAATAAAAACATTCCTGGAACTGAATGACAATGATAAAACAACACAGCAAAATCTATGGGACACTCTTAAAGCAATCCTAAGAGGGAAGTTTATAGCTCTAAGTGCCCACATTAAAAAAACAGAAAGAGCACAAGTGAATGATCTAACACTGCAGCTAAAAATACTTGAGAGACAACAACAAATGAACCCTAAACGGAGCAGACAAGAAGAAATAACAAAAATCAGAGCAGAGATCAATGAAATAGAAACAAAGAAAACCATACAAAAAATCAATGAATCCAAAAGTTGGTTCTTTGAGAGAATAAACAAGATAGACAGACCTCTAGCCCAGTTAACCAAAAGAAAGAGGGAACAACTCCAAATCAATAGAATCTGTGATGAAAGGGGAAATATCACAACAGACAATGAAAAGATCCAGACAATCATACGGGACTACTTCAAAAACTTATATTCTACTAAGTTTGAAAACCTAGAAGAAATGGATGAATATCTGAAATCCTGGGAATCACCAAAGCTCAACCAAGAAGAGATCGACAGCCTAAACAGACCAATAGTACAGGAAGAAATCGAAGATGTAATAAGTAGCCTCCCAACCAAAAAATGCCCAGGCCCGGATGGATTCACGGCAGAATTCTATAAAATATTTCGTAAAGACTTACAACCATTACTACTTAAATTGTTTAGAAGGATACAAATGGAGGGACTTCTCCCAAATTCCTTCTATGAAGCCAGCATTACGCTACTACCAAAACCAGGGAAAGATACAACCAAAAAGGAGAACTATAGACCCATCTCCCTAATGAACACAGATGCCAAAATTCTAAACAGGATTCTGGCAAATCGCATACAGACTCACATCAAGAAAATCATCCACCATGACCAAGTTGGATTCATACCAGAGATGCAGGGATGGTTCAACATACGAAAATCAATAAACATCATCAAACATATCAATGGACTGAAGGACAAAAACCACACCATCATCTCAATTGATGCGGAGAAAGCCTTTGACAAAATCCAGCACCCTTTCATGTTTAAAGTCCTGGAGGGAATTGGTCTGGAGGGATCATTCCTCAATGTAATCAAAGCCATATACAGGAAACCCACAGCCAATATCATCCTAAATGGGGAAATGACAGAAGCATTCCCCTTAAAGGTAGGAACTCGGCAAGGCTGCCCCCTGTCACCACTCCTCTTCAATATAGTGCTGGAAACCCTTGCTAGGGCAATAAGGCAAGAAAAGGAAATTAAAGGAGTTCTAATTGGAAAAGAGGAAATCAAGCTATCCCTTTTTGCTGATGATATGATTGTCTACCTAAGGGATGCTAAGAACTCCACCAGAAAACTCCTAGAAATGATTAAGAGCTTTGGTAAAGTGGCAGGATACAAAATAAATCTAGAAAAATCAGTAGCCTTTCTTTACACCAACAACAAGCAACTGAAGAAGGACTACAAGGAGACCTTCCCACTCACAATAGCCTCAAAAACAATAAAATACCTAGGAACAAACCTAACCAAAGACACCAAGGATCTCTACAACAAAAATTTTAAACCCCTGAAAAAGGAAATTGAGGAAGACATCAGAAGATGGACAAACCTCCCATGCTCATGGATTGGGAAAATAAATATAGTAAAAATGTCCATCCTACCCAAACTAGTGTACAGATTTAATGCGATCCCAATCAGAATCCCCAAGAGTTTCTTCACAGGCCTGGAAAAAAAAATCCTCAATTTCATTTGGAAAAACAAAAGACCCCGAATAGCCAAAGCAACCCTGAGTGAAAAGAGCAATACAGGGGGGATCGCTATACCAGACATCAAACTATACTATAGGGCTATAGTCATAAAGACAGCCTGGTACTGGCACAAAAACAGACCAGTTGACCAATGGAATAAAACTGAAGATCCAAACCTGAGCTCATACAATTTCAGCCACCTCATATTTGACAAGGGGGCCAAGAAGACACAATGGAAGAAAGACAGCATCTTCAGCAAGTGGTGCTGGCAAAACTGGATCACCACTTGTAGAAGAATGAAATTAAACCCCTACCTCTCACCTTGTACAAAGGTCAACTCCAGATGGACCAAAGACCTCAACGTGAAACCCCAAACTCTGGAGGTGATAGAAGAGAAGCTTGGCAGCAGACTACAAGACATAGGTGTAGGAAAAGACTTCCTAAATCAGACAGCAGCTGCACAAGAAATAAGATCGACAATTGACAAATGGGACCTCATTAAACTCAAAAGCTTCTGTACATCAAAGGAAGCAATAAAGGAAGTGAGGAGAAGACCCACAGAGTGGGAGGAAACCTTCACAGCAGATACATCTGACAAAGCATTAATTTCCAGAGTATACAAGCTACTCAAAAAACAAAGAAGAAAGAAAACAAATGAATCATTCAAAAGATGGAGCAAAGATCTGAATAGAGACTTCACAGAGGAGGAGTTAGAGATGGCCGAGAAACATCTTAAGAAGTGTTCAACATCTCTGATAATTAAGGAAATGCAAATTAAAACCACTCTGAGATATCACCTTACTCCAATAAGACTGGCTAGGATCAGGAACACGAATGATACCAAGTGCTGGAGAGGTTGTGGGGAAAGGGGAACACTCATCCATTGCTGGTGGGAATGTAAACTTGTACAGCCACTATGGAAAGCAGTGTGGAGAACCCTTAGAAGACTCAAAATGAGCCTTCCATTTGACCCAGTCATACCACTCCTGGGTATATACCCACAAGACACATCTTACTGCAAAGATACATGCACAGCTATGTTTATTGCAGCTCTGTTCACAATAGCAAAAAGCTGGAACCAGCCCAGGTGCCCCTCAACTGACGAGTGGATAGAGAAAATGTGGTACATGTATACAATGGAGTTCTATGCAGCAGTAAAGAGGGACAACATCATGAACTTTGCAGGTAAATGGATGGAGCTGGAAGACATTATGTTAAGTGAAGTAACACAGTCCCAGAAAAACAAACGACAAATGGTGTCCCTCATATGTGGATGCTAGTACCAACAACCCAGATATAAATATTTCTCATGGAGAGGGATGCATAGTAAAAGAACAACAACAGAAAGACTGCATCAGAAAATGGACCGAAATGGTGAATTGGGAAGGGGGGAGGGGTGGGAGAGGGACATGGGTGTATATTCGATTAATGCATATTTAATTGATGTGAGCTCAACAAGTATCCAGTTTTGCCCTGACACTGTCTACAGGTTACATGGTGTTTTAGGACTTAGTAAAAGAAAATATGTGTATATTAAACAACATTGGTTTACAGGCTCTGATAAAAATGGTAATGCATCTGAGTTAAATGGAGATATAAATTGCTGTTGTCCACGTTTGTTTTACATAAAATCTGTATAACAATAACTTTGGGATTGGCACACACAAATATTCTCTATAATTTTTCTGTTGTACAGTATCACCTTGTAGCATTCTCTTTCACCTATAAGATGATTTAACTTAAAAATTATGTTTGCTTCCCAAGTTAATCACATACAGTCACCCAAAACAGCATGGGTGAATTTGATGAAATCTGTACCTTGATTCCACCCTATAGGTATGTATAATACAACTGCTTTCTGGAGACTCATGGGTCAAAAAAAAAAAGAAAACGTAAAAAAAGGGGGGGTGGAGGTAGATATGAAACCTTTTTGTCAAAAACCTTGCAATTCAAATCTTAAAAGTAACTACGGGGAAAAGATTTGTATGTCCCAACAGGTCAAAATGTCACCAACTTAACGGCTGAGAAAGAAAAGATACAGCTTTGCATTGAGTAGGATGTACCAGAAAGTGCCAACAGAAAGGTTGGCCTGTCTGAACATTGAAAGGAAGAAAAGCCTCAGATTGCTACAAACATCAAACCCCTCTGTGGATTCTACTTGTAACAACTATATATAATGAGTCCTAATGAAACTTACCTTCTAGGTGCTGCAAAAGTTTTAATATGAGAGACTTTCTTACCTCTCCCGCATAGAACAAGGAGAAATATGATGATGATGAGGTTGTTCTCCAACTGTAAATTGGAGATTACTATTACAGAGGTAATCTCTTATAAAACTGGTAAAACTGCCTTCTTTAACTGACTAATAGACCTAGGAACTGTGAAACGCATTATTCTCTATTCAGAACCAAATATACTAAAGTCTCTTTAAGCTATTCACTTAAGCAAAATATATTAATACAGGAGCTCTGACATCAGCAATGGATTATTCTACAAAGGAGATGTTGGCCAGGGGATCCAAACCCCCACAAAAGGTAAAGGCTCCTTGCCTCTAAACTGGGATACCCGCGATAGCCTCTGTTCTTGCAGGTATCCCAGTTTAGAGGCCCTCCTGTCGAAGACCTGACTTTATCATGGGAAAGATATATTGAGACCACACATGCAAGTGTACAGATGGTCTCTGGAATACCAGAGGGTGTTCCCAAATTCCACTAAACCAATGAAGCAAATATGGGTCTCTTTGAGTCAAGCAAGTCTCCTCCATCAGCTCCAGCTACACCTCACCTGCCTGGAAATACTGTGTAGCGGTGGCAGCCATATTCCTGTATATCCCAAATCTAATTGGCTATTAGCTGTCTCCTTGGAGGAATAACCCACCGCTGATGCCACAAGCTTACATCCTCTAATGGTTAGGAGATGTTATAAGCCTCAGTAAGACCATGTCATATTTAACGGAAAAAATGTAATTCATGGATTAACATACCATTCAAACATCTGTGTTATACCAAAGTAACCTACCATAACCATTAGTACTGTTTAAATACCCACATATCTATTTGCTTGTGCTTCATTAGTAGGATTGAAAGGTTATTCCTGGAAAAACTGTCAGCCCATGAAAGGAAACAGCCAGAATTGACCAGAGTCCATATCAACAGCTCCAGAGAAAGTAGACTGTTTTGCTTCTCATCCACCTGTGCCCGTTTTCTAAGCCTAGGGAACAATCTGTGGAAGAGGGGGCATGGTAATATGTAAGGGCTGTGATTGGGGTGAATGGTGAAACTACAGCAATATTGTCTGGACACTCATTTGATCAACTTTATTGAACATACAAGCCCCCCCCCTGCTGGATGGTGGGACCCATGGGCTGTGTGTGTTTGGGCACAACTGCTTGCAAATTGGTTTTGCATGAAGGATGCTTGTACTCATAAATTATCACTTATTCTTAAAAAGGAAAAAAAAACCTGAGAGAACGATGCAGGACAGTTATGGCTGAATGCATGATCTGGGATGGGGTGGGGTGGTGTGGGTGGAAGGGAAAGGGAAATATGCCTGAACTGAATTGGAAAATGATGTATGAAATACACAAAGCACCAATAAAAAATGAAAATAAAAAATGAAATAAAATCCACTTTGTAAGATTAAAAAAAAAATAAAGATCCATGAGTGTTCTCCCCACATTTGAAGAAGCAGTAAATAATTGCTGAGGGGAAGAGATTGCTACTAATCTGACCACAGAAGACTCTGCCCTAGGCATATCCCTGCAATTCCTGTAGAAAATAGCAGCACTGCATCTTTAGTATGTCCTTATCTACCTTGGGATGAGCTTTGGAGTGACAGTGTTTCATTAGATTTGTCTCTACTTTCGTATGTAAACCCTTATTCAAACTCCTGTAAATAATCCCAATAAAACTCTTTAGGTCACTAAAAAAAAATAAAAAAATAAAAACAATAAAATATTTTAAAAGGTGAATTGAGAAGACAAAAATGAGAAATTACAAATGATGGAGCTGAAAGAATAGAAATAAGGGTGAGAGTAGACCAAAATGAGGATTGTTTTAAAAATTAAAGTAATGGAAGTTGGAAATGAGGCGAACTAGTAAAAAATATTTTAAAAATTTAGATGACCTAATTTAATTTTCTGACAAGTTATAATGGGCTTATTTGTATATTTCAAATATTTAAGTAATAAAATCTAGTAATCATTAAAGTTTACACTCTAGTAATTGCAGTTTGATGCAAGGAGAGTTTGTACTGAGAGTCTGGCAATTTAGAAAGTCTCTCATTCTGAGAGATGGAAACTACAGAGCAAGCTGTTGGCACACAAGACAGCAACAAAAATAATTTTTTGCTGTGACTCAGGATTGTAAGGCTTGATATTCAGTAGAATACCTATGCATCAACATTAATAGAATAAAATGTCCATTTTCTGATGCAGTCTTTCTGTTGTTATGTTTTCTATGTGCATCCCTCTAGACAAGAAATATTTTCAACTGGGTTATTGACTCTAGCATCCACAGATGAGGGGTACCATTCATCGTTTGTTTCTCTGGGACTATGTTACTTCACTTAACATAATATCTTCTAGCTCCATCCATTTACCTGCAAAGTTCATGAAGTTGTCTTTCTTTACTGCTGCATAGAACTCCACTGTGTACATGTTCCACATTTTCTCTATCCACTCGTCAGCTGAGGGGCATTTGGGTTGGTTCCAGCTTTTTGGTATTGTGAACAGAGATGCGATAAGAGGGACACAGGTCTATATTTGATTAATGTATATTTAATTTACGCAAGTTCAACAAGTATCCGATTTTGCTCAAACTCTATCTACAAATTACATGGTATTTTAAGACTAAGTAAAAGTAAAAATGTCTATATTAAACAACATTGGTTTAAAGGTTTTGATAAAACGGTGATACATCTGAGTTAACTGGAAATATAAACTGTTATTGTTCATATTTGTTTTAAGTAAAATCTGTATAACAGGGCTGGAGAGATGGCCTAGCCGTTAAGAGCGCTGACTGCTCTTACAGAGGACCCGGGTTCGATCCCCAGCACCCACATGGCAGCTGAGAACCTCCAAAACTCCAATTCCAGGAGAACTCTAGTTCCAGGGGAATCTGACACCCTCTTCTGACCTCCATGGCATTGCATGACATGGGTGCACAGACTTGTATGCAGACAGTACATTCATACACATAGAGAAATAAATAAAATTAATAAAAATTATGTATAACAATAACTTTGGAATTAACATATACAAATGTTCTCTATAATCTTTGTGTTATACAGTATCATCTTGCAACATCCTCTTTTACCTGTAGGATAATTTAACTTAAGGAATTAAGTTTGCTTCCCAAGTTAACAACATACAGTCACCCAGAACAGGTTGGATGAATTTAATGAAATTTACACCTTGATTCTTGCCTATAGGTATGTGTACTACATCTGCCTTTTTGAGACTCATGGGTCAAAAAATAAAAACCTAGAATTTAAAAAGGGGGTGGGTACAGTTATATATCAAACATTTTTGCCAAAATTTTTTCAATTTAATCTTAAAACTAACTATGTTGAAAAGATTTGTATGTTCCCACAGGTCAAAACATCACAAACTTAATGGCTGAGAAAGAAAAGATACAGCGTTGCATTTTGTAGGATGTACCAACAAATACCAGCAGAGAAGTTGGACCATCTAAGCAATAAAAGGAGGAAAAAACTCAGACTGCTACAGGCATCAAACATCTCTGTGGATCCCATCTGTAACAACTGTTAAGATGGCCTAGCAGTTAAGAGCGCTGACCGCTCTTGCAGAGGACCCGGGTTCGATCCCCAGCACCCACATGGCGGCCGAGAACCGTCTGAAACTCCAATTCCAGGAGAACTCCAGTTCCAGGGGAATCCAAGATCCTCTTCTGACCTCCGTGGCATTGCACGTCACGGGTGCACAAACGTGCATGCAGACAACACATTCATATATATACCGAAATAAATAAAATTAAAAAAATAAAATAATGAGTCCTTAATGAACCTTACCTCCTAGGTACCGCAAAGTTTTAATATGAGAAACTTTCTTAACTCCTTTTTACAGAACAAAGAAAAATATGATGGTAAAGAAGTCAATCTCTAACTGTAAATTAAAGCTGACTGATATAGAGGTTATCGCTTATAAAACCCGCAAAACTCCTTTCTTTAATTGACTAATAGACATAGGAACTGTGAAAAGGATTATTATCTCTTCAGAACCAAATATAATACTAGAGTATCCTTATGGTGTGCATTTAAGCAGAATCTATTAATACAGGAGACCTCTGATATCAGCAATGCATTATTCTGCCAAGGAGATGTTGGCCAGGGGATCCAAGCCCCCTCTAAAAGTTAAAGGCTTCTTGCCAGTAAACTTGGATATCTGCAAGAAGAGAGATGGTAAGGCCCTGCTGTTGAAGACCTGATGTAAGCATGGGAAAGATGTATTGAGACCACACTTGCAAGTGTACAGTTGGTCTTTGGTATACCAGAGAGAATTACCAAAGGCCACTAAACCAATAAAGCAAATATGGGTCTCCTTGAGTCAAACAAGACTCCTCTGTCAGCATCAGCTACACCTCACATTCCCGTTAATACAGTGCAACAGTGGCAGCCATATGTCTGTATATTCCATATCTAATTGGCTATTAGCTCTCTCCTTGGAGGAATAACTCACAGCTGATGCCACAAGCTTACATCCTCTAGTGGTTAGGAGATGTTATAAACCACAGTAAGACCTTGTCATCTTTTACAGAAAAAAACGTAATTCATGGATTAGCATACAATCCAAATATCTGTGTCTACACCAAAGTAACCTACCGTAATAATTAGTACTGTTTAAATATCTATATATCTAATTGCCTGTGCTTCATTAATAGGGTTGAAAGGTTATTCCTGAACAAACTGTCAGCCCATGAAAAGAAACAGCAAGAACTGGTCAGAGTCCAAACCAACATCTCCAGAGAAAGTAGACTCTTTTGCTTCATGTCCACCTGTGCCCCCTTTTCTTTTTCTTTTATTTTATTTATTTCTGTATGTGTATGAATGTACTGTATGCATGCACGTTTGTGCACCCTTGTCGTGCAATGCTGCAGAGATCAGAAGTGGGTCTCAGATTCCCCTGGAACTGGAGTTCTCCTGGAATTGGAGTTTCAGATGGTTCTTGGCCGCCATGTGGGTGCTGGGAATTGAACCCGGGTCCTCTGTAAGAGCAGTCAGCGCTCTTAACAACTAGGCCATCTCTACAGCCCCTGTGCCTCCTTTTCTAAGCCTAGGGAACAATCTGCGGAGGAGGAGGCATGGTAGAATATAAAGGCTGTGATTGGGGTGAATGGTGAAACTACAGCCATACAGACTGGACGCTTATTTGATCAACTCGATTGTGCATACAAGCCTCTCCAGCTGGATGGTGGGAGCATTGGACTGTGTGGGTTTGGGCACAACTGCTTACAAATTGGTTTTATATGAAGGATGCTTGTTCTCAAAACTTATTACTTATTGTTAAAAAAATGAAAAAAATAAAGTGAAAAAAAACATGCAAACCAAAAACAGAAAAATAGAATAAAATGGCGAAAATTCAAAATACTAAATGTACTAAACATGATTATGTTTTCATTAATTATTTTCATAAGATTCTCATAATATGATAAGCAATTACTTAAAACTTAACTCACATTCATATTGAGAAAGTATGTAAGAACATTTCTCAAGCAGAAACAATGTGGGCCCCATTTTAACTGTATATGGCTGAAGAAAGTTGTCATTGGTATAAAAATATTAGTAAATAAATATACAGAAAGAAAGCAGCCCAAATCTATTAATATGTTTTCTAAACATACTAAAAATAAAAGACTACTTCCACAAGTTCAAGATAAGTAATTTTTAAAATTCTAATTTCCAAATACCAAGAGTGATGAAGTTTTAAAGAATATTGGAATATTAATATATGTGAACCAACTTAGGAACATTATATAAGTATCTTAATTTCAGAAAGAAAAATCATAAGCATGTTCCAAGTTGTCTGCTCTTGAGACAATCACTCTTAGATTCCATATCACCATCTATAAAATATAAAACATACTCAACAGAATTATTGTGAAGATTAATCTGGACAATGTATTAGGAACTATATTCAAAGTAATGCCATCATGTGACATGAGCACATGTATTTAATATAATACCATTTAATATTCCAAGTGGATGCTTTATATAGTTTGACAGAATTATGGCTAGTTACCTAGGAAAGTAAGCAGGCAAGGACAGATGCTTTCAGTTGTGGAGAAAAAAAAACTAGGGCTTTGTCCTTCAGGTTCGTAAGGCATGCTATTAAGCAAGATAAATATTCTGTTGGTGCTGAGTTCAAGGAAGTGTCAGGCTGGTAAAGGATCCACTTGCTAAGAAGTATTTAATGACTGCTCAGAGAAAGGCTAGCTGAATCATGATGAGTAGTATCTGTCAGATGTAGGAAATGTTAAGTATAAAAGTGAGAGGCTATGATTTTTATCCCAGTAATTGTGCAAATGTCTGATTTAACAGTGAACAGCATTAACAGGGTAGACCATCTAAAATGAAAAAAATTACATGCAAAGTAAGGAAGAAAGCTGGGAAAAGGCTTTATTGCACAGGTGTTTCATTTTCTTTAAGTGGGTGCAGATTCACTTATGCAATTTAAGATGCTAGATCGGGAAGATAGAAGTGGAAATACTTTTGATATTCGAGTGAATGTGTTTGAAATAGGTGGATGGAAGCAACTTTTGACCTAATTCCTTCTATTAAGTGGATTTCTAAACATCGCCTGGGTCTTCTTCATTCCAATGGCATTGTGTATCTGCAGTCACTTTAAGGATGTCTGGGAAGGCTAGCAGAAGTGCACCAACTTGATTAGACATGCTCTTTAAGAAGCGTACACACATGGGGCTGGAGGGATGGGCTAGCGGTTAAGAGCGACGACCGCTCTTGCAGAGGACCCGGGTTCGATCCCCAGCACCCACATGGCGGCTGAGAACCGTCTGTGACTCCGGTTCCAGGAGAACTCCAGTTCCAGGGGAATCCGAGACCGTCTTCTGACCTCCGCGGCATCGCACGACACGGGTGCGTCATACCTTCATGCATACAGATACAATGCAGACATAACATAAATAAATAAATAAAAATTAAAAAAAAAAAAAAAGAAGCGTACACCCGGGGAAAAGAGTCAGAACAAAGAATAATAAAGATACTTCTACAAAGACGTTTTTAGCATTTCATTTGCATATTTTTAAAAAGTCCATTGAGGAAGAAATGGTAAATTTTGGTGTATTGATATTGCTATCATAAACTTACATAGATTTAAATGGCACATATAAAATTATAGGCAAAAATGTTTTGAGGATCAAAAATGTTAATTACAACGAAAAGAATTGTGTGCTGATTGTATTTGTGTGAGATTTTATATCTTTACTTTGTAAGGAGTCAGAAGACATGGAACTGCAGATTAATATTCAGAGGCTCTTTATTTGTATAAAATGTATGATAAAAATAAAAGATTAATTGGTGAAAAAACGTGTTCAACATCATTAATAATTAAGGAAATACAACTTAAAACCACTCTCAGATATCATCTAACTCGACTAGCTAAGATCAAGGAAACAAAAGACAAAAGATGCTGGAGAGGTTCTGGGGAAAGGGGAACACTCATCCACTGCTGGTGGGAATGTAAACTTGTACAATCACTATGGAAAGCAGTGTGGAGATGCCTTAAAAGACTCAAAATGAGCCTACCACCTGACCCAGTCATACCACTCCTGGGCATATACCCCAAAGACTAATCCTACCCCAAAGATACAAGCACATCCATGTTTATTGCAGCTCTCTTCGCAGTAGCAAAGAGCTGGAACCAACCCAAATGTCCCTCAACAGACGAGTGGATGACAAAAATGTGGTACATCTACACAGTGGAGTACTATTCATCGGTAAAGAAAGATGGCATTATGAACTTTGCAGGTAAATGGATGGAGCTCGAAGCCATTATGTTGAGTGAAGTAACACAGTCCCAGAAAGACAAATGGAGAATGGTTTCCCTCATTTGTGGATGCTAACACCAAATCCCCCAGATAAAAGACACGCTGAATGACATTATTGTTATATTTCTGTTTATCTGAAAACAACTGTGTTGTTATAATGTGAATCTCTCATTGGGCTCTAGAATCCACCCACCAATTATTTTCAGACTCTGTAATTACTGTATATTGGTGAAGAGTATATATCCATATTTAAGAGTATTATAAAATTAATTGAGGAAAATTTGAATTCCTAAGCATAAAAAAAGACTGAGAGAAAGATGCAGGACAGTTATGGCAGAATACATGATATGGGATGGGGTGGGGTGTGGGGGGAAAAGAAAAGGGGAGTACACCTGAACTGAATTGAAAACTGATGTATGAAATACACAATACATTAATAAAAATAAAAAATAGAATAAAATAAAAATAGAAAAGCAAAAGAAAGGAATCATAAAAAAAATATTTAAAAATAAAATATTTAAAAATGGGAAAAAAAGGATGGACCCCAGAACGAGCCAGGAGAAATTCCATGGGAGAATAACTAGGTTTATTAGCAACAAACAAAGATTTTTTTTGTTTTTTTTTCCCCACACACATGCTTCAACACTCTACATATATGTAGTTTCATTTACAATAGTTTGGTTTAAATTAGTAAGATATGAAAATGCCACACCTGCATGGAAGGACTAATTCTCTATGTTCTCAAATATTCTAGGAAGCTAAACAATTACATTCATAAGAGCAGAGCTGAATGATGTGTCTGAAGGTTTTGGAAAACTTGGGGTATAGAGATTGGAAATCTTGTAATTAAAATGGGCTGAACTAATAGTTAAATGGCAGGAATACATTTTGAGATCTACTGCAAAGGATGTTTATTACTATTAGTACTGAGGTGCTGCATGATACTGTGAGAATGACTTCTACACCTCTATCTTAGCTTCAATAGCTTCCTAAACGCTGGGGTTCTTTTGTCACCAAAGCATACTTTTAAAAATTATTTTTTAAGGGATTCACAATATAAGAGCACAATTGTTTTCAGATAACATTGATGTTTCTCAGTTTGCCATACAATTACGTAATTGGTGTTAGCATACACACATGATGAATACAATTTGTCCTTTGGTTCTCTGGGACTGTGTTACTTCACTCAGCATGATATCTTCTAGCTCCAGCCATTTACCTGTAAAGCTCATGATATCATCTTTCTTTACCTCTGCATAGAACTGCATTGTGTAGATGTACCACATTTTCTCTATCCACTCATTAGTAGAGGGGCACTTGGGGTTTTTCCAGCTCCTTGCTAATGTGAAGAGAGCTGCAATAAACATAGCTGTGCATGTATCTCTGCGGTAAGATGAGTTTTGTGGGTACATACCCAGAAGTGGTATGGCAGGGTCAGGTGAAAAGTTCATTCCAAGTTTTCCAAGGTTTCTCCACACTGCTTTCCATATTGGTTGTATGAGTTTACATTTCCACCAGCAGCAATTGAGTGCTCCCCTTTCGCTACAACCTCTCCAGCACTTGGTATCATTTGTTTTCTTGAACCCAGTCAATCTTATTGGAGTAAGATGATATCTTAAAGTGGTTTTAATTTGCATTTCCTTAATTATTACCAATGTTGAAGACTTCTTAAGATGTTTCTTAGACATATCTAATTCCTCACTTGTGAAGTCTCTGTTCAGCTCTTTGCTCCATCTACTGAGTGGTTCATTTGTTTTCTTTCTTCTTTGTGTTTTGAGTAGTTTATATAGTCTGGAAATCAATGTTTTTCTCAGATGTATCTGCGGTGAAGGTTTCCTCCTACTCTGTGCGTTTTCTCTTCACTTCCTTGATTGTTTCTTTTGATGTACAGAAACTTTTGAGTTTAATGAGGTTCCATTTCTCAATTGTCGAACTTGATTCTTGCGCAGCTGCTGATTGATTTAGGAAGTCTTTTCCTATGGCTATGTCATGTAGTCTGCTGTCAACTTTTTCTTCTATCACCGTCAGAGTTTGTGGCTTCACGTTGAGGTCTTTAATCCATCTGGTGTTGACTTTTGTACAGGGCGAGAGGTAGGGGTTTAATTTCATTCTTCTACAAGTGGTGATCCAGTTTTGCCTACACCACTTGCTGAAGATGCTGTCTTTTCTCTATTGTGTCTTCTTGGCCCCCTTGTCAAATATGAGATGGCTGAAATTGTATGTTCTCACGTTTGGATATTTGGTTTTGTTCCATTGGTCAACAGGTCTGATTTTTTGCCAGTACCAGGCTGTTTTTATGACTATAGCCCTGTCATACAGTTTGATGTCTGGTATAGAGAAATCCCCACTCTTTTCACTCAGGGTTATTTTTTTTTTTTTGTCTATTCGGGGTCTTTTGTTTTTCCAAATGAAATTAAGGACTTTTTTCCAAGCCTGTGAAGAAACTCTTGGGGATTTTAATTGGGATTACAATAAATCTATACCAGAGTTTGGGTAGAATGGACATTTTTACTATATTAATTTTCCCAATCCATGAGCATGGGAGGTTTTTCCATCTTCTGATGTCTTCTACAATTTCCTTCTTCAAAGGTTTAAATTTTTTGTTGTAGAGATCTTTGGTGTCTTTGGTTAGGTTTATTCCTAGGTATTTTATTGCTTTTGAGGCTATTGTGAGTGGGAAGGTCTCCTTGAATTCCTTCTTCTGTTGCTTGTCTTTGGTGAAAATAAAGGCTACTGATTTTTCTAGGTTAATTTTGCATCCTGCCACTTTACTGAAGCTCTGAATCGTTTCTAGGAGTTTTCTGGTGGAGTTTTTAACATCAATTAAATAAACAATCATATCATCAGCAAAAAGGGATAGTTTGACTTTCTCTTTCCAATTAGTACTCCTTTAATTTTCGTTTCTTGCCTTATTGCTCTAGCAAGTGTTTCAATCACTATATTGAACTGGAGAGGTGACAGGGGCAAACTTGCTGAGCTCCTTCCTTTAAAAATAATGCTTTTCTGGTTTCCCCATTTAGGATGATACTGGCTGTGGTTTTCTTGTGTATGGCTTTGATTACATTGAGAAATGATCCCTCCAATCCAATTCCCTTTAGGAATTTAAGAATGAAGGGATGCTGAATTTTGTGAAAGGCTTTTTCTGCATCAATTGAGATGATTGTGTGGTTTTTGTCTTTCATTCCATTTATATGCTTGATGATATTTATTGGTTTTCATATGTTGTACCATCCCTGCATCTCTGGTATGAATCCAACTTGGTCATGATGGATGATCATCTTGATGTGGGTCTGTATGCCATTTGCCAGTATCCTGTTTAGAGTTTTGGCATTTGTGTTCATTAATGAGATGGGGTTATAGTTCTCCTTTTTGGTTGTATCTTTGCCTGGTTTTGGTAATAGACTGATGCGGGCTTCATGGAAGGAATTTGGGAGAATTCCCTCTGTTTCTATGATTCTAAATAATTTCAGTAATAATGGTTGTAAGTCTTTTTGAAATGTTTTATAGAATTCTGCCATGAAACAATACCCAAATAGATAACGTGGAGATAGGAGATCCTAGTGTAAAATTCATCACCCCAACATAGGGCCTGAGGGATAAAGTAGCAGTTGATGGGAGGAGGAGTAGGACATGAAAACAAGGGGCGAAGATTGCTGTAAGCCCTCCCCTCAAGTGCATGCTCTGGAATGTCAGCATCAGCATGATCTGAGCTGGAGCTTTGGATATCACAATGTCATGGAACAGACACGTGGAGAGGCCTGAGTGAAGGGTCAGTGCTGAACCCACCATGGCATTCGCACCCCTGAAAAAATAACCTAAGCAGCCATTACCTTCAAAACAAACATGTCCAAAGTGTCACTGACAACAACCTCCAGAGTTAATGATTCTAAATGTGCCCTTAGCCAGCAAACTGACAAGAGTCATAAGGTGTCAGAGTCAGAGAGGCAGAAAGGAATGTGGGTCGCTTCTTGTAATTGAGATGAGATCAGCTGTGCTTAAAGACTGGTGATTATCAGAGCTAAGACTGTCTTTCCGAGAATCTTGAAGAAGACTAAGATTATAGCTGTGATACTCCTGTGATACTGAAAGATGAAGGTGCTGCTATTCTGAGCTAGGAAGGGCATGGGGCTCTTGTATTCAACACCCAGAGGATGGTTGTGAACCATCCAACAGGGGTTCAGGTCCTTAAGGATTTTATGTTGTTATCATTTGGTCAGGATACAAATGAGAAAGTGACCTGAAGGTAGCTCCACTTCCCTTTAGGAGACTTTGGAGCCTCTGAATTTTTGATGTCAAGGGCATTCTGATAAGGTCATGAAAATCTCTGATATCTGAGGCTACTTTGTAATATCTGCAAATTCTGTAGACCAGACAGACAGGCAGACAGACAGATAATATTTACAAATTCTGTAGAGGAGATAGATATATTGATTGAATGATTGATTGATTGATTGATTGATAGATGATAAATAGGTGAGACTTAGTAGAAAACAGGATAAAAGAACATGAAAGATAAAGCAGTGACTTTTAACTTTTAATTCATATTCTGTTAAAGTTTATATCCTTTTATCAGGAGATTATTTATTCTGTTACACACTACTAATACTTATATTTCTCAAAGACACCTTGCTCTTGAATACACAGCAGCTGAGTGCTGCTGGGGATTTTGGACAGAATGCCTGGGTACCTGAAAATCCAATGAGAAAACTGCAGTTCAGACTGGACATGCTTGTGTGCTGTATTATAATCAAGTCTTTTTAAACATTGTGGGGTTTTCAATTTTTGTCATTCTCCTGGGTCATGTCTAGGTCAGTACATTATTTGTATGTGTATGTGTATGTCAGTGTTGTGTACATGCATGTTAGAGTATTCTTGCATTTGTGTGCCTGCATGCGTAGTGACCAGAGGACAACTTTATGTTGTTCTTTAGGTCCTATGTTGTTTCTTGTTGTTATTGTTGTTTTGTTTTTTAGGGAAGGTTTCTCATGAGGTGCACCTAGTCTGTGGGACTCACACTTCTTCATCAATTTTATGGTGTAACCCCAATTCTGCATGAGCAAGATCCTGAGATGACTAACACTCAGAATCCCCATTCTCCATGAGCAAGATCCTGAGCTGACTCTAACACTCAGGATCCTCATCTTCACGAGCAAGGTCCCGATCTGGCTCTAACGTTCAGATCCCCACCCACATGAGCAAGGTCCAGAGCTGACTCTAACACTCTGGATCCCTATCTCCATGAGCAAAATCCTGAGTTGACTCTAACATTCAGCATCCCCATTCTGACTATAACGTTTAAGCAAATTGATGAGTCCTGAGACTCTGCCACATTTCCACCGGGCTTTTTGCAAATCTTCACTGAAGTACAGCTTTTGTTTTAAAATTGATTTTGTGTAGTGATCACATTTAGTGACATTTAAAACCATTCTTTTAATTTGTAGCAGCAGTAATTATACTTGTTTTCTGAATAGGCCTAAGAAGCAGGTAGTCTTGCCGGGCATAGTGGCACACACCTTTAATCCTAGCACTTGGGAGGCAGAGGCAGGCAGATCTTTGTGAGTTCAAGGCCAGCCTGGTCTACAGAGTGAGTTCCAGGACAGCTGGGGCTACAGGGACATCCTGTCTCAAAAATGCCCCCCCAAAAAAGAAGCAGGTAGTCTTATGGTCCACAGATTTCTTTCATTTGTGGATTTTGTGGCATTCTGAATCTCGAGTCTAGGGATTTGACTCAGTTTTTTCCAGTTTATAAGCCAAGAGAAGACCAACAGGTGTCTTACAGTTATGCTTTGATGCAGAATATGTTTATGCAAAACATCCCCCCAAATTAGGAAACAAAGCCAAGACAGTACAATACAAATATGCTGACTACCAGAGAGAGAGAGAGAGTGTGTGTGTGTGTGTGTGTGTGTGTGTGTGTGTGTGTCAGTGCTGAAGCTGGGAAGGCCTTAGAGATGCAGAGAAAACATGGCATAGAATCCAGGTGTGCCCACTGCTAGTGTGTGTGTGTGTGTCAGTGTTGGAGTTAGGAAGGCCTTGGCAATGCAGAGAGCACGGCACACAAACCAGGTGTGCCCACTGCCAGTGTGTGTGTGTCAGTGGTGAAGGTGGGAAGGCCTTGGAGATGTAGAGAGCATGGCCCAGAAACCAGGTGTGCCCAATGCCAGTGTGTGTGTGTGTGTGTGTGTGTGTGTGTGTGTGTCCGTGCTGAAGCTGGGAAGGACTTGGAGATGCAGAGAACCAGACAGGAAAACCAAATGTGAGTTGTACCAACATGAGGGTGTCAGTGCTGAGATTTGGGGAGGCCTTGAAGATGCAGTGAGCATGCAGTGTTTTCAGGCTCTGGTCATGATCAGAATGTCACCAATGAACTAAAAGACTAGAGAGGAGATTTTATTGTGGAAGAAATGAAAATGCCCAAAGCTAGTGAGCACAGTTTTCTCCCAAGAGAGTCCCTTTGTTGGGATCTTGCAAAGCATTTCTTCTTTGGAAAAAGCTTAATAGTGTGGAGGATTATCCATGAGTTAAGACAGGGAAAAGAAGGCAAATTTCAGCCCAGGACTTCCTTGCATGCTGAGTAAGTGCTTTTTTGCTGGACTAGGTCTCCGGCTCTACACATGGGTTATAACATTTTCTCTTGTCAAGCAGAACCTCTTCCATGCGGATCCCCGGGAGAATTTCGACTTGTAAAGGTGTCCGTGTAGCAGTGGTTGCAGTGCCTGGGATTTTCTTGCACACAGTGAGAAGGCTTTCACAGCAAGGTCTTGTCACACATAGCTTTGGGAAGTAGAAATAAGTACCGAATTTCAAATTAGCCATTATCTTGGAAAGGCTGGAGGAAGATAAATTTGAATCTGTCTTTGAATTTTAAAGACACCAGTAGGTTCTGTATAAACAGCAGATTCTCATTACACTGAACAGTAAACTTCAGGCATAAATGAAACTTGTTGAGAATTTATTCTCTAAGGAAGCTAGGCCACGTAATTTCTAAACACCCATTTTCTATAAAATGAGAAATGAAAAGAGCCAGTCAGGATGTGGGTTCAATCCATAGTTGGCAGTGTCATGCGGCTGCTGCAGGAAGTCACTAGCTTTGATTTTTGCAGCTGCATATTTAGTAAGAATAAAGCAAAATGAAATGAATGGCTTCCTGACTGTGTAATGCTTCCAAGGCTGTAACAAGCAGCAAGCAATGTGGGTGAAAAGCAAGTTCTTGTTTTCTTTATCCTCATTCTCCACCATAATATCAACACTCTTGATATTTGCAGCCGTGTTGCTTCCTTGGCCCATTTGCCCACCACACTGTGGGCAGACTTCCAAGAGGGATTTATTCACATGGCAACAAGACATATACCAGCTCCAAATTGGCCTTTTGTAACTAGGGTGTGGTTGGCTACAGATTCCAGAGTGCCATATGGTTGGGGGGGCAGTGGTAAGGAGATGGAAGGAAATGTAGTGAGGTGTCTGGGTGTGAAATCAGTGACCACGGTCTGTCATGGGACTCAGGCTCACAAACCAACAACAGCCTTTTGACCTGGATGCTTGCATAAGCACAGCTGAGGCATGGAGGGCTTTAGTCACTTTGGCTTGAAAGCCAGCCATGTGGTGTTTAAGTTTTCCTTTGGCTTAAGCTCATAGTTTCGTCTTACTATTAATTTTGAAGTCGGCATACAGCGGTGGTTTCATTCTACCATTTTCATTCATATGTGTCATTTTACTTTGTTCTTCACCACATTCTTGAATTCTCCATTGCCCTCTCCTGATGCTCTTGGGCCCCTTTTTGCCTGTAACCTTCTAGCCTCCAAATAGTCTGCCCTTCTGCTTCCATGTGCACACATGTGGAAACCAGATGTGGATATGAAGTATGTTGCTCACATGCTCTCCACCTGTGTGTGGAGTGAACAAGTCCTGGGGATCATCTGGTTGCTACTCTCCAGTCTCAGTCATGGGATTATAGACACCTTGCTCTTTGTTTTATGCTATTGTTTTTCTTTGTTTGTTTTGTTTGGTTAATAGGCAGAGTCTTATGTCGTTCAGGCTCATCTCAAACTTGCTGTGTAGTACAGATCCCCTTGCTTCCATCTCCCAAGTGCTAGGATTACCACACTGCACCATCGCCTCTGTTTTTCCATGGTGTTGGGGCTGGAGCTCAGGGCTTTGTGCATGCTAGGCAAGTACAACCTATCCCCAGACCTGGGATTATTCATTTCTGGGCCTGTTTATCATCATCCCGGGCCTGTGTCCACATTCTCTTCCTACACTGGTGTCACAGCCTAGAGATCCATATGGGGGAGAAGTATTGTTTTCTCAGTTGAAAACCAGTGCTCAAGATGTGCTGAGATTTGTGAGTAAAGTCAGTTTCAACAGAAATACTGTGTCAGATTTACTAAAAGCACATGTTTGAGGATATCTTAAGTACCCAAACAATATCCACCTTTTCCTCCTCCCTTAGAAAATCTTGTTTGCCTGCAATCAAATGGCAGCTAAGACTAAAAATCAGAAAAGCTGCTTACCTCTTACCTGTCTGTAGCTAATTTTCCTGAGAAGTTTGGTTTGGAATAAAATTTATCAGTCCAAAAGAACAAGAAAATGAGCTATGACAAGAACAAATGCATTGATTTGGGGGAGTGAGACGTATATTCCAGTTCACTGCAGTTTCCATATTATTTAGGTAGATTATTACTGTTATCATCTATAGGAAAGGTATTGGTTAGCCTTTTTTTTTTTCTGCCAAAATGCCACAAAACAGGTCTCGACATTAAATTGTAACAATCACATTATCCTTTGATAGAAGGAATGCAGCATAATCCTGGTTGAAAGGCAGTGATTTTCAGGGCACAGATAGGTTTTTTTTTTTTTTTTGAATAATGAAATAAATCTTTGGTCCTTTAAAGACCTAAAGGTTTTAAGGACCTGTATTATAATTTCATGATATTTACACCATCCACAAATTGCTGTGGTTGTTATTATAGAGCAACGTTGTATTTTCCAGATAACTTCATTAAATAGCTATATTGTGCTAGCAAATATTACTTGAGCTCTGTGATCGCTTTTTTTAAGTGGTAACCAATTTCAGTAAGATTGCATCCAATTACCTTTAAACAAACTTTCTCTGAAAAAATTAAGTTGTGGAGCTGGGGAGATGGCTCCAAGTGCAAAACGCTTGCTACAAAAGCTCCATGATCTGAGCTTGGATACTCACAGCCAGCCGATGAGACACTGCATGGTAGTGTATGTCTGCAGTCCTGGTTCTCATACAGACAGGAAGGAGGTGAAGGCAGGACCAGCTGTGGTGATCAACAAGAGACCCCATTTCAAAGAAAGTGGCAGGTGAGGACTGTCCTCTGCCACACTCACACACACACACACACACACACAAACTCTCACACACAAAGATTAAAATCTTATCAAAACAAAGATCTTGTATCCTGTTACTGGCATTTCTGGCCCTGATTGTGGTGGCCATAACACTAGGAAGAAGCTAGATGTGGGGGTGGTGTATCCGTCTGTAATCTCAATGCTAGGGAGTGGGGAGAAGCTGATCCTCAAGGCTTACTGTCAGCTAGCCCAAACAAATGTGGGAGTTCCAGCTCTGTGATGGGCCTTGTCTCTAAAAACAATGAGTATAGTATCCTGAAGAACACTACCCAAGGTTGGAATTTAAGGTACACATCTCCTCTAGGGACTTGTTGTAGGCTCTTCAGACATTACCTCAGGCTGTCCTCACTCCTCCTTCATCTCTTACTGAAGTGGGTGTTGTTGATGTCACCCTGTTCTATCACACCACAGTATTCTGCCATGCCTCCTCACACTCTGGTTGAGATTCTGAGGTGAGTTCCCTGGTAGAGGCATGCCTGCATTGGCTCTTGTGGAAGACTGGCACAGCCTGCCTCAGAGCTGAGTGCAGTGGTGCAAGTCTGTAATCCAGCACTTGTGGGGGCTAGGGGGTGGGTAGTGGCTATGGCAGGAGGTTTATAAATTTGAGGCCAGCCTGGGCTAAATACAGACACCCTGTCTTAACAAAGGAAAACAATATCGTATGTGGCTAGGAGAGTAAGGGGACGTTTGCGGAAATGTTTATTCTCACCTCAGACAAAAGAGATGTGGCAGCAGGCATGTGTTTTGGAAATCTGCCCTATGAAGTTTTAATCCCCCAGAAAGGAAGCATAAGATATTTACTGAGACTGGGCAGATCCTGTCAGTAATATGCAAGCTGCACAGTCAGCAGGAGAAAAATTTGATTACTATGGTCCTCAGTAAAAGCTGGGTGTGGCGCCCCCTTGGCAATCCAGTGCCAGAGACAGGAAGCTACCTACAGCTTGGTGATCATCCAGCCTAGCAGAACCTGCAATTTCCAGCAGGTGAAGGCCCTGTCCCAAAATTCATGGTGAATAATGTCCTGAGGATCCGCACCCAAGGTTGACCAGTGTCTTTTATTTTTTAATAAACACTTCTTAAACACTTAAATATAAAAACATTCAATAATACCCAGAGTAAATACAGGCCAAGCAGGGGTACAAATACATCTGTGTACTTTAAATGGAGGTTTTATTTTTTCTTATTGTTATATCAGAAAACACTCAGCAAGTCAATTTAAAGCCATCCTAAGACATCTCAATCCAAACTGAAGATCCCTCAGAACACAAATTTCAGTCCCAATTGGACAAGTCCAGCTAGTGTCTAAATTGTTTTTACAGAAGACATCAATGTCTTTTCTATCTCACACCAAACTAAATTTTTCTAGTGAATCTGTGTTTTCAAAGTTAATACCTCAAAATGTCTTCCCGAGATTAAGGAGCATTTCCAATCTTAATTTTCTTTTAATTAGAGAGTAATTCTTATCTTATCCTTTACATGATGAAACCCTACATAAAAATACCACAAGCTGCTCCTCACATGATAAGTGTGGTAGGCTTTTGTCCTACAGATGTGCTGAAGATTCAGATCCTCAAAAACATACATACTTCCAAAACTTAAAATCACACTCAGAATTCTGGATCACTCCGAGTCATACACTTCTGCATTAAAAGTCTTTTAAGTTTCCAGGGTGAGTTTCATTCATGAGGCATTTTGTTGTAAGTTGTCCTTCATTACTTTCAGTTAAGTTTGTACTGGCACTGTCCCCTGACTACATCTTTTATCACCAAACAAACATGTGCTGATGGTTAGTTCATCACAGATTCTGGAAATCAACCAAAGCTTAGTGGCAGTTTGTTTCAGATAAGGTAATGGAATGAGACCCTGGCTTGAAGAAGGCTCAAGGAAGCCTTGATGTTAGGAGCAGAAATTTCTAACTTCTCCTGACTAAGGCATGCAGATGGCTTCTTATTTTGCTATAAGTACTGTGACTTCCAGGATTGTTGGATCCTATATTCAAAGGGCAGCATGACAGTAAACACCAGGAGCAGAGCTCAGGCCTGACCATATGTGCTGGCACCTGGCCTGTGCTTGCTCGCCTCTACTCTCTCTGAATATTCTCGTTACATAAAAATTGTGGTGTTATTTTTTTCCCACAAGACTTTTTTTTTTTTGAACTTCATTTTTTCCTCAAAAAAAAAAAAAAAAAAAAGAGAAGGCTGGAACTTCTGAGGGGTAAAATGGAAGCATCTCTGAGCATCTGATCATGCAGTAGGCAGTTTCCAACATTGGGGGGGGGAGCTAAAGAAACTTTAGACTCTGTTTGGAGTAGTGAGCAGTATGAGAGACAAGTGAGGTCTTCACACAGTGGTAATCTCTCCTTTACAGATGCCCCTTTCATATAGAAATGGCAGTGATTTCCAATTGTGGCAAGGGCTGGGCTGTCTTTCTTCCACCAAGTCTCTGCTAGCTGACAGAGACCATGGAGCTGCTGTGGCCCTGTATGTCCCACAGCTCCTTCTGAAGTCTGGCATTTTTTCCTCTTCCTACAGCAGTTTCCTCTTCACAGTGTGCAGTTCATACTGGGCCTCACACTTGATATCATTGGCCACCACCACTGCGGTCTGCAGGTCTGCCTGGAACCACCTCCACTCCTCAGTTTCCTCCTTTATCTGTTTTGTCATGGTCTTTAACTGTCGTTCTAGTTCTGACTTCTGCTCCACCAGCTTGATCACATTGCTTTCCAGCTCACTAATGAGCTGACAATTGTGTAACTTGACAGCCTGGTGCTGTTCCACCTGGTCTTCCAATTCAAATATGGTTTCTTTCATGTCTTTGATCTCTGCATTGCTCTCTGAAGCTTTCTCTTTGCAATTTTAGGCTGGGTCTTCTCAGCTGTTCTGCTTTATGATCACAGACCTCCTTCAGGTAAGAATAATCCATTTCTGTCTTGGTTAGCAGGCTTGAGACATGCTTAATTTCACCATTTGCTTTTATCAACTCTTGTCTGCTCTCAGGACAAGACAGTTCCAGCTGATCTTTCTGGGTGCAAGCCACTTTTGGTATCTCTTGAACCTCGCAGGTCTCTGTTGTCTGCCCCGAGGTACTGCTGGCCTCAGTAGCCTTCTGTTTATCGGCCTCCAAAAGAGCCTTCAAGGACACATTCTCCATTTTCAAGCCTTCCAAGGTAACTCTACATTCTTCCAGAGATTTTTTTAATATATATTTTGTACAAGATTATCAAATCTAGACCCATGTCCTCTACCCTATCTCCCACCACACCAGAGCTCATGTATTCTTCCAAACATGCTTTTCATCTCTTTCTCAGTCATTCTCAATATTCTCCATGTGGAAGTTGACTGTTTTGAGCAGAAGTTCACTGTTTCAGTCAGTTATTTGATGCAGTCCTTTCTGTTGTTGTTGTTGTTGTTGTTGTTGTTGTTTCCAATATGCATCACTCCCAACTGCTTATAAAAAAGCTCAAGGGGCCCTGCACAAGAAATACTTACAACTAGATGATTGGCACTAGCATCCACAGATGAGGGATACCATTTGTCGTTTGTTTTTCTGGGACTGTGTTACTTCACTCAGCATGATGTCTTCTAGCTCCACCAATTTTCCTGCAAAGTTCATGATGTCATCTTTCTTTATTGCTGCATAGAACTCCATTGTATAGATGTACCGCATTTTCTCTATCCTCTCATCAGCTGAGGGGCATTTGGGTTGGTTCCAGCTCCTTGCTATTGTGAAGAGAACTGAAATAATCATGGCCGTGCATGTATCTTTGTGGTGGGGTGAGACTTGAGGGTACATGCCTAGGAGTGGTATGGCTAGGTCAGGTGGCAAGTTCATTCCAAGTCTTCAAAGGGTTCTCCACACTGTTTTCCATAGTGGCTGTACGAGTTTACATTCCCACCAGCAGTGGATGAGTGTTCCTCTTTCCCCACAACCTCTCTAGCACTTGGTATCATTTGTTTTCTTGATCCAGCCAGTCTTATTGAAGTAAGATGATATCTTAAAGTGGTTTTGATTTGCATTTCCTTAATGATTAGTGATGTTGAACAATTCTTAAGATGTTTCTCAGCCATTTCTAATTCCACACTTGCGAAGTCTCTGTTCAGATCTTTTCTCCATCTATTGAGTGGCTCATTTGCTTTCTTCTTTGTTTTTTGAGTAGTTTATGTATTCTGGAATCAATGCTTTGTCACATGTTTCTGTGGTGAAGGTTTCCCTCCCACTCTGTAGGATTTCTCTTCACTTCCTTGATTATTTCTTTTGATGTACAGAAGCTTTTTTGTTTTTTTTTTGTTTTGTTTTTTTTGGTTTTTTTTGGTCTTTTTTAAAATTTTATTTATTTTCGTTTGTGTATGAATGTACTATCTGCATGTAGGTTTGTGCACCCGTGTCGTGCAATGCCGCGGAGGTCAGAAGAGGGTCTCAGATTCCCCTGGAACTGGAGTTTTCCTGGAATTGGAGTCAAAGACAGTTCTTAGCCACCATGTGGGTGCTGGGGATCGAATCCGGGTCCTCTGCACGAGCAGTCAGTGCTCTTAACCGCTAGGCTATCTCTCCAGCCCCCTTTTTTTTTTTTTGGTCGTTTTGAGAAAGGGTCTCCCTGTAGCCCCAGCTGTCCTGGAACTCGATCTGTACACCAGGCTGGCCTTGAACTCACAAAGATCTACCTGCCTATGCCTCCTGAGTGCTAGGATTAAAGGCGTGTGCCACCATGTCTGGCTCGATGTATGGAAGCTTTTGAGTTTAATGAGGTCCCATTTGTCAACTGTCAACCTTAATTCTTGTGCAGCTGCTGTCTGGTTTAGGAAGTCTTTTCCTGCAGCTATGTCTTGTAATCTGCTGTCAACTTTTTCTTCTATCACCTTCAGACTTTGGGGTTTCACGTTGAGGTCTTTAATCCATCTGGTGTTGACTTTTGTACAGGGCGAGAGGTAGGGGTTTAATTTCATTCTTCTGTAAGTGGTGATCCAGTTTTGCCTACACCACTTGCTGAAGATGCTGTCTTTTCTCTATTGTGTCTTCTTGGCCCCCTTGTCAAATATGAGATGGCTGAAATTGTATGTTCTCACGTTTGGATATTTGGTTTTGTTCCATTGGTCAACAGGTCTGATTTTTTTTGCCAGTACCAGGCTGTTTTAATGACTATAGCCCTGTAGTATAGTTTGAAGTCTGGTATAGAGATCCCCCCTCAGTTGCTCTTTTCACTCAGGGTTTTTTTGACTATTCGGGGTCTTTTGTTTTTCCAAATGAATTTAAGGACTTTTTTTTACCCAAGCCTGTGAAGAAACTCTTGGGGATTTTATCTGGGATTGAATTAAATCTATACAAGTGCTTGGGTAGAATGGACATTTTTACAATGTTAATTTTCCCAATCCATGAGCATGAGAGGTTTTTTCCATCTTCCAGTATGTTCTTCAATTTCTTTCTTTAAGGATTTAAAACGTTTTGTTGTAGAGATGTTTGGTTTCTTTGGTTAGGTTTCTTCCTAGTTATTTTATTGTTTTTGAGGCTATTGTGAGTGAGAAGGTCTCCTTGAATTCCTTCTCCAGTTGCTTGTTGTTGGTGTAAAGAAAGTCCACTCATTTTTTTAGGTTAATTTTGTATCCTGCCACTTTGCTGAAGCTGTTAATCATTTCTAGGAGTTAGCATCCCTTAAGTAAGCAATCATATCATCAGCAAATAGGGATAGCTTGACTTCTTCTTTTTCAATTCATACTCCTTTAATTTCCTTTTCTTGCTTTATTGCTCTAGCAAGTGTTTCAAGCACTATATTGAAGAGGAGTAGTGACAGGGGGTGGCCTTGCCGAGTTCCTACCTTTAAAGGGAATGTTTCTGACATTTCCCCATTTAGGATGATATTGGCTGTGGGTTTCCTGTATATGGCTTTGATCACAGTGAGGAATGATCCCTCCAATCCAATTCCTTCTAGGACTTTAAGCATGAAGGGATGCTGAATTTTGTCAAAGGCTTTTTCAGCATCAGTTGAAATGATGGTGTGGTTTTTGTCTTTCATTCCATTTATGTGTTTGATGATGTTTATTGACTTCTGTATGTTGAGCCATCGTGCATCTCTGGTATGAATCCAACTTGGTCATGAGGGATGATCTTTTGATGTGAGTCTGAATGCGATTTGACAGTATCTCTTCCAAATTTTTGGCCATCACACTATTGTTGCACCATTCCAGTTCTAGAAACCCATTTAGCTTTTTATTTTCTTCCTTCAAGTGCTTGATGGTGTCCGCAGCTCCCTGATTTTCTTCCTCAACCTTCCGCAGACTACAGGTCAGCTGCTGCTGGATGTTGAGCAGCTTCTCTCTTTCGAAGCGGCTCTTCTGAAGGATATCTGTGCACTTCTGTTCCACCTCAATGACACTGCCTTGTTGGGCACTGGGCTCCTTGTTCTTCACTCGCTCCTGTAAAAGGTCCATCTGTTTCTCATTTTCTTGACTTAGCTGTTCTGCCCTCTCTCGATGCTGGTGGAAGGATGTCTCTAAAATTGTCTTTTCATCCACCAGCTTCTCAATTCGGCTGTCAATTCCTGCACGATTTGCTGCTGGTCTGATAACTCCTGCAGAATCACCTGCAGCTCTTCTGCAGTGTTGTGCTGATTCTCCTCCATCTTCTGTATCTTCTCAGTAAGGGAAGCCAAGTACAGCTCACTAGCATTGTTGGGGGAGCTCCAGATAGGAGAACACTTAGAGCTCTTAAATTGGTTGCTTGTAGCTGACAAGGGCCGAGACAAGGTACCTGCAGTAATGTGCTCAAAGTCTGAGGCATAGGGTGACCAAGAGGCTTTAGTGACATCACTGCTTGAAGACCTTGATGTCTGCAATACACCTCCATGTGTGCTTCTTCTGAATTCGTCAGTTTCACTGCACAGCTCATGTCCAGCTGGGCTTCCAAAGCTTGACTCTTGGGTTATGGATGCTGGGCAGCTACTGTCACCAGTGTGACTTGCTGCTCCTTCTGAATTTGGTGACTGCTCAAGGTAAGTCAGTTTCTCCTTCAAGGCCCGATTTTCTTCCTGTAGGTCAGCAAGCTCTTTCTAAAATGTCTTGCTCTTTTTCTCAAGGGCTCTTATCAAAGGTTTGGAGGACCTAGCAGGGCTGGCGTCCCATCTGCACTCAGGTCTGAAGGTCTGATGCCCTCAGTGCTCAGAGCCCACCTCTCTTTACATTTTTTAGTTCACTTCTAGCCTGTTGATTTCACTTTCTTTGGTTTTAGCCTCGGCCAGAAGCTCCTGAACCTGGGACTTCAGCATAGCCTTCTCTCCACCTTCATGCCCTTGCTTGGGTTTTGCAATAGTCCTTAGCTGCTTGGTAGGAGTGGGGGTACAGGAGGAAGTTGGGCTGGACCCCAGTTTCTTGGAGCTGGAGGGGCCAACTGGCTCAGACCTCTCTCTTGAGACAGTCAGTGAGAGCTCCCATGGAGCTGGAATGCCTATCTGTTTGGTTGTTGTAACAGCCCCTGTGCTGCACCTAGGACAGCTCTTGGTGAGCTCAGAGATGGCTTCAGAGGTGGCAGTGTTATTCAGGCGCACCCCTGCTGAGGTGGCACTTCCTGGTTTGTTGAGCATGTCCTCACTGCTAGCCCTCTTGAGCTAGCTAAGCTGACCATCAAAATCCAATGACATTGAAGATTTAGAACTCTTCATGCCACAAGAGGCACCAGGGAGGGGCTAAGCATGGCTGGGGCCAAGGCTGCCTGCTTTGTCAACTGGGCTCCAGGGCTTGGTGGCACTCCGCATGGTGTCCTTGGGGGCTTTCTCTCTGGTCCCGCTTGTCACCCACCAAACAACGATCACCAAATAATTTTGTTTGGGTCTCCTTATTTCCTCTTATTTTTGTTGGGGTTTCCAACTCTATGGGTTTTGTTTGTTTTGTTTTGTTGCTTTATTTGAGACAGAGTCTCCCTGTAGCTTCAGCTGCTGTGGAACCCACTTTGTAGACCAGGCTTTCCTCATCTCACAGAGATCAGCCTACCTCTACCTCCTGAGTGTTGGGCTAATGTCGTATACCACCATGCCCTCTAACTGGCTTTTTACTGATTCTCTCAAATCACTAATTTAAGAATTTCTAGGTTAACTTAGTCTCAGAGAGACTATTCACCTGTTTTCACAGGTCAGTAACTATTTTCCAATTTAGGCTTATTATTAATAAAAGTGGTCATCTCTCCTCAATTTCTCTGGCTCCTAACGCTCACTCTCTTCTTCATGGATTCTGAGCTATCTCGACTTCTGTCTTTTACATGTGCTGGCACGTGCATGACCACAGGCTACACACACGGCCACCCCACAGGATCTTTCCATTTGTTTTGAATATAAAGAGACAGGTGGCAAGTTCACAGAAGACCTACCCCATGAGGTATCCCATCCCACATTTATGTACAAAGTACAGAATAACCAAGGCAAGAATGGGTTCCCAGTGTGACAGGGTGTAGTTCAGAAAGGATTTTCCAAGAGTTTTCCTGCTGGCTGAATTTGTCACTGAGTTGCAGCTCAGAATAAATAGGATTGTGAGAGCTGAACTAAAAAGAAAATCAGACCTATGTCATTGTTTCTTTGAGGAAAATGCCTTTTGAGATCAAAATGATTCTAAGCACATAAGTTATAAATCAGAGTTTGGGCCACAATCCATTTCTGAATAATGTAATGGAAGTTGAAGAAGAATGACTCATGAAGTATTTGACAGTAAACAGCCCCGGTTTTTTAAAATTTATTTTTATGTGTATGAATGTAATGTCTGCATGTAGGTTTGTGCACCCGTGTTTTGCAATGCCACGGATGTCAGAAGAGAGTGTCAGATTCCCCTGGAACTGAGGTTAAAGACGGTTCTCAGCCACCATGCGGGTGCTGGGGATTGAACCCGGGTCTTCAGCAAGAGCAGTCAGTGTTCTTAACCGCTGGGCCATCTCTCCAGCCCCCACAGTGTTTTGTACTTATCGACTGAAAGATTATAGCTTGAATTTTTACAGTCTAAGACAGTTTGGTTTCAACTAGAAAGCCCACTAGAGTTTTGGAAGCCACACTGCAAAATTGGATATTTACATTTCAGAATAGCCAGAGCTCATTCTGTCGAAACAGAAATAATCTAAATGACAATCTTTTTCAACATTTGAAATGAAAAATAAAGTGCAATTGGTATCTGTCCTTTCCACAGTCCAATTATGTCTTCTGCCCATGTTTCAAGAACACAGAAGGTGTTGCTGCCTTTCCAGCATTGTGGTAACAGCACCCTGAGCTCTGGGGCCAGCCAGTCTTGTAATAACCAGAGGGGTTTGTTTCTATGGGAAATGAGAATGCGAATTTAACATGATTTTTTTAATGCAATACATGATAGAACATTATGAATAATTTACTTGCAACATCAAAATGTATCTACTCAGGAATTTAGACCTGGAATTTAATTGGTTATCTACAATTACAATGGTCGTTTTTGGTTAGATGGAGCCAGTTGATTCTGAGAACATAGACTTCTCTGTGCTTTTTGGGGTCTTTTCAGTTATTAGAAAATACCCTCTCTTTTGATTCAAGTGTGGGCAATGGTGTACTTAAAGTATATGTAATTCAACCATTGAATGAAATGTTGAGAGTAAATGACATGTCAGATTTGTTATGTGCTGACAGGTTCTTCCTGTTTTCCTGTCTAGGTTCTCTTAGCTAGCAGTTTAATTCCTGACTATGCAGGCCAGAAGCCAGTGGAATACAAAGGACAGGTAATGTGATCAATGTGCTTATGGCTGCCAGGTGGAAAGCATTGCACCCATTTCCCTGGACCTGGGGCAATGTCCAAATATGATATCCCACCTCTCACTTGGCATACATGAGTAGAAAGCTGGACTGAGCCTCTTTCTCCTGAAAGCATGCAGTGCTCCTTTGTTTCTCAATGGGTCTTTAATTAAGGAGACCCCAGATGTATTGGCTGACAGTGCACCAAAGAGACACCATGCCATTCATGGCAGAAACCTCAGTTTTAAAATGGAGTTCCTGGCTTGTTTCCGATTTTCTCTGAGCTTAGTCACCTCCCACCATCTAACAGGATTTCCCTGCCAACTTATCTTCTAGACTCTTCCCATCTTTGGGAGAATATGAAAGCCGTTGTAAATTCATGTTCTACTGTGGGTGCAAGCTCTTTATGTGATTTAAATTATAGAAAAAAATTTTGTTGTGCTTAAAATGCCTCTCATTTTCAGGAATGCAATGTTGTCATGCAGCTTGGTTTTACAGTTATTTTTTTTTATTTTTTTTTGTTGTTGTTGTTGGCTTCGGTTGTTTTTCTAAAGATAGCAAGGGGAAGGTGGAAAAGAGGGAAAAGAAATGGCCTGCTCCTATTTCTACAGAGACAGTGGGCTACAGCCCCCATCCTCATGTCTAGACTCTCCTCTCCTGACTGTTGTTTAAACAGCCTCCCAGCTCTCACAGCTGATGTTCATAGGGATTAAACATACTGAGTTTTATTAACATACAAGTCTGGGTATAACATTTCTACCGATTCATCTTTTATTGGTCACTTAGGAACATCAATCATCTGTTAAAAGGAGCTAAGATGAATTCAAACCACAGTGAATAACAGTATTAAAGAGCTTTTTAAAACTCTAGTGGTGGCTAAAAGTGACATGATACTGAGATGGGATTATGCTCAGTGGTTGAACACTTACATGTGCAAGGCCTTGGGTTTCATTCCACACATGCTAATTAATGAAAGAAGAAATGAATGAATAAATTGTATGAGGTCCTTGAAAAGTACATTTCCCTATATTAGTTTTAAAGTTTCTATACGTTAATGTTGCCTTATCATCCAATATTATTTTGACTTATAGTAGATACTCATTTATAATTGAACAACTGAATAAATAGAAATTAATTCAAATTATGCCTCTACTTTCAAGTACAGAATTAAAAATTTAAATTTTATTTTCTGTGCATGAGTGTTTTACATGCAAGTATAAGTGCACCTATGTTGCACAATGCCCACAGAGGCCAGACGAGGGCATCAGATCCCCTGCAACTGTGTTGCAGGCTATAGTCAGCCACCATGTGGGTGCTGGGAACTGAACCCTAGTCATCTGCAAGAGCGGTGCTATTAACTGCTGAGCCAGTCTTCCAACCCACTCAGTAGTGAACATTCCTTGGTGAGTATGAAGCCTTTTTCTCTACAGGTAGAGTGAACCGCAGGAATGTTCACACCGTTCAGTCAAATTCCATTCTTTTTTCTTTCTTTTTTTTTTTTTTTTTTTTTTTTTTTNNTTTTTTTTTTTTTTTTGGTATTTTTGAGACAGGGTCTCCCAAGCTGTCCCGGAACTCACTCTGTAGACCAGGTTGGCCTTGAACTCACAGATTCACCTGCCTCTGCCTCCTAAGTGCTGGGATTTAAGGCATGCACCACTAAGCCTGGCAGCTGCACTCTTTTATGGTGCACATTGTACTGCAGAAGATTGAACCCAAGGCCTTGCTGATGACGCCAAGCAAGCATTGTGCCCCAAGCTACATCCCCAGCTTCTAATCCAGAGTTCCTACTCGTGGATTGTGAATGATAAGAGATTCATCAACAGTTTTTCAGCAACACATTTGAAAAGGGAGCATTAGTGGTGACAAATTAGTTCCTGTCTGTCTGAGCAGCTGAACTTCCCAAGTCCTGGAAGCAGACCACACAGAACATGGTGTAGTGTGCAGTGATGATGCTTCTCAGTCAGAAGTCAAGGAAGATTTTGCTTTTGTAATACTGCACAAACATACGTTCTGTATTCTCTCTCCATTGAGGCTTTGGAGTATGGATTTTTAACCCTTTTACTTCTAAAATATTCATGGCAGAGAGACTTGTGGAATGTTTTATGTTGATGGGCATGTAAATGAAATTGTTACTGTAATCCTTACTTCCAGATCTAGATATTTGTCTTGAAAATGTATCTCAGTCGGGAGCTTAGCAAAGAGTAGTCACTGAGCTCATGGCTAGCTGGGGTCCTGGAAGCAGAAATCTGAGCATCGGTGTATAGTTAACATTTTCAGGATATTGTAGATACTTTGCATTGACTATTTACTTGTTCATCTTCAAGAGAATAATCTACTGTAGGTTTAAAGATTAACTGTCAAGTAATTCTGGAGTTCTGCAGTCCCTTTTTGTTCAACTTTCAGAAATTCAACAGGTCAACAATGTACCAAGAACATTATTTCTTTTAGTACTGCATGCTTTCTCCCAACCTCTCTTCTTTGTATGTGTATGCTGTATCTGTATGTGTGCATGTAGAGGTCATGGGTTTGACAGTGGACATCTTTCTCAATTGCTGACTGCCTTATCTATTGAGGCAGTATCTCTCACTACACTTGGTACTCAGTGATTGGCTAGACTGGCTGGCCAGCAAGCTCTTGGGATCTGCCTGTCTCTACCTGTGGTGTGCCGCTACCCTAGTGCTCTGGTTATGAATGTACAAATGTACAGTATGCCTGGATGTTTACTCAGGTCCCTTGTGTGTTTATGAAGCAGGCACTTTACCAACTAGACCCACTAGCTCCCTCCTAATTATATCTAATTGTAAACTCTGAACGTGTGTGTGAATGTGTGTGTGTGTGTGTGTGTGTGTGTGTGTGTGTGTGTCTGTGTTTAGACTTGTGCATCCCAACTTACCAGGTACATGGGTCTCATCTTCTTAAATGCTATTTTTATTTACTTCTTTTAGTTAAAAATTTGCATCTTAGCTTTTCCCTTCTCCAGTTTTTAAAACCAAAGAATGAGAATCCAAAGCTATGTTCTGGGAGCTGGCCCCATCTCTGCCTTATTCTCTGTGTCTCTCCTTGCTTTTTTTCCCCCTCCCCATATGTTCCCTCTCACATCCTCTCCTTGTCTTTCTATTTTTCTAAGATTCACTCTGATAAAAACGGTAATGCATCCGAGTTAAATGGAGATATAATTCACTGTTGTGTAACAACTATTTATAGTGGGTCCTGATGAAACTTACTTTCTAGGTGCCACAAAGGTTTTGATATGAGAGACTTTCTTGCCTCCCCCCCAGAACAAGGAGAAATATGACGATGATGGGGTTGCTCTCCAACTGTAAATTGGAGACAACTATTATAGAGGTAATCTCTTATAAAACTGGTAAAACTGCCTTCTTTAATTGACTAATAGACATAGAACTGTGAAAAGGATTACTCTCTGTTCAGAACCAAATATAACACTAAAGTCCTTAAACTATGCGCTTAAGCAAAATATATCAATACAGGAGCTCTGACATCAGTAATGGATTATTCAACCAGGGAGATGTTGGCCAGGGGATCTAAGGTCCCACAAAAGGTAAAGGCTCCTTGCCTCTAAACTGGGATACCTGCAAGAAGAGAGGCGATAAGGCCCTGCTGCTGAAGACCTGATGTTAACATGGAAAAGATGCATTGAGACCACACATGCAAGTGTACAGATGGCCTCTGGAATACCAGAGAGTGTTACCAAGGGCCACTAAACCAATAAATCAAATACGGGTCTCCTTGAGTCAAGCAAGACTCCACCATCAGCACCAGCTACACCTCACCTGCCTGGAAATACTGTGCAGCAGAGGCAGCCATATGCCTGTATATCCCAAATCTAATTGGCTATTGGCTCTCTTCTTGGAGGAATGACCCATGGCTGATGCCACAAGCTTACATTCTCTACAGGTTAGGAGATCTCATAAGCCACAGTAAGACCCCGTCATATTTAACAGGAAAAAATGTAGTTCGTGGATCAACATCTCATCTAAACATATATGTCTATAACAAAGTAACCTACCATAACTATTAATGCTGCTTAAATACCTATATATCTAATTGCTTGTGCTTCATTAGTAGGATCGAAAGGTTATTCCTGGACAGACTGTCAGCCCATGAAAGGAAACAGCCAGAATTGACCAGAATCCAAGACAACAGCTCCAGAGAGAGTGGACTGTTCTGCTTCTCATCCACTTGTGCCCCTTTTCTAAGCCCAGGGAATAATCTGCGGAAGAGGGGGCGTGGTAGAATGTAAGGGCTGCGATTGGGGTGAAGGGTGAAACTACATCAATGTAGTCTGGACCCTCATTTGATTAACCTGATTGAACATACAACCCCTCACCCCCCGCTGGAAGGTGGGGCTGTGGGTGTTTGGGCACAACAGCCTGCAAATTGGTTATACATGAAGGATGCTTGTACTCATGGATTATCACTTATAGCTAAAAAATGGAAAAAAAAACTGAGAGAAAGATGCAGGACAGTCATGGCAGAATGCATGATCTCGGTTGGGGGGGGGGTGGGGGTGAAGGGAAGGGGAGATATGCCTGAACTGAATTGGAAAATGATGTATGAAATGCACAAAGCATCAATAAAAAATGTTGTGGAAAAAAAAAATACAAAGAGCCTGGTTACTTATTGAGGAAAGAGGAGATTCTGAGAGCATGCAACATCTAGGCATCCTTCATACAGATCCTTCTCTTAATACATGTGATGTAACCGTAATTAAATGATATTTCTTGATAAAAAAAAAGATTCACTAATGCATACCATTCTGCTGGAGATGAGTATTTGTAGCCTATACCATGAAATCAAAGAAAGTAGATTTGTGAATATAAACATGAATTTTCAGAGAACATGTTCATTTCTCATTCACTTCTCCCTCAGCCCTTGAGAAGCAACACTGATTTTCCTACCCCCTTTGTGTGTGTAAAAAGCAATGATGAATTTGAAGCAAAAATACTGAGTCTATGTCTTTCTACAATCAGATATCTCATTTTCTGTAATATTTTTATAAAATACCCTATGAAAATACCTTCTGAACTCCGGTACTTCTCTTTACACACACACACACACACACACACACACACACACACACACACATACACACGCACATCTTCATCTGTGCTTGCGTCATGGGAAACCAAGGGGGGGCAGCAATGCATCAAATGAGGGCAAGGCATTTGTACTGATAAAGCATTATTCAGAGAAGTGGATGACAGGCCATAGCTTACCAACCCCTGACTGGGAGCAGGAACTTCACAAGCCTCAATTTCCTCTTCAAAAACGAGGGTACTAGGGCTGGAGAGATGGCCTAGCAGTTAGGAGCACCGACTGCTCTTACAGAGGACCCAGGTTCGATCCCCAGCACCCACATGGCGGCTGAGAACCGTCTGTAACTCCAATTCCAGGAGAACTCCAGTTCCTGGGGAATCCAACACCTTCTTCTGAAGTTCGTGGCATTGCACGACACAGGTGCACAGACATACATGCAGACAGTACATTCATACACATAAATAAAAAAATAAAATAAAAAAACGAGGGTACTGAATTGACCGTAGTTATATTTATCCAAGAGGGGATAAGACACACAGTGCATATGAGAAAGGAAAGAGCACTAACGCTCACCTGCTGCACACTATTTGTTTATGCATCATGAGCCACTGTACCACAAGTCTTCTCCCCAGCCCCAAACTTGATGCCCTGGGGCCACCAGAGCTTACCACCCTCATCCTTTGTCTCCATTATTAGTTAAAACCAGTTTTACTAGAAACAGACACTGAGATATCCAGCAATCAAGAAGGCTACCAAGTGACTAACAGACAGGTAGTATAGACAGATAACACGGATTTAATGAGTTGCCTAGCTAGCTCAGTCAGTAGAGTATGAGGCTTTTTTTCTGTTGTTGTTTCTTGTTTATTGCATCTCAAAAATCATCACTGTATTAGTGAAAATCATTGAGTCATATTATATGAAAAGTCAAGGAGGAAAAATGTTTGAAAGAAAAATCACTTTATAATTACATGGTAACATACTATTTCTTAGAGAAAGCTAATACTGCGTTTATTAGTGTACAATCAAGTAAACAGATATTCTTTGATCAACTAATACTGGGTAATTTGAGATTTTACACAGTGAATGGCAAACAAATGCTTGAATAGCTTAACTATTTTTAAGTTATTGAAATTGTAGATTGAACATACTTTGAATAATAATCATATGAAGTAGCATAAAAGTGCATGATAAGTGATTAAGAGACCTTACCTCAGATGACCCAGGTTTAATCCTCAATTTCCAACAGACACATGGGGGCTAGCAGCCATTTTTAACTCCAGTTCCAAGGGATCTGATGCCCTCTTCTGACCTCCAGAGGGATTTGCGGGACACGGTTGCGCTTCTGTACATGCAGACAATATACTCATATGCAAAAAATAAAAACAATAAAATATATTTAAAAAGAGTGCATATTTGCACTACACTTTGATTGTTTAAGCAGATAATGAGAGTGGTTCACCCCATATTTTCATTTCCTAGATGGTGTCTTTCTTTATTTAATTTTTTATTTTATATTATTCCAAAATATGCATATATACACTCCACACATAAGTCCAAATTACAGACTCTTAAATGAATGATTCATGTGAGGGCAGGAGGGAGACAGAAGAGACAACACAAGATTTCTTCCTGCTATTGAACATGGTGCAAGATTGAATCTTATGAGTTTTCTATTTCTTGAATTATCCATTTTCATTCAGATCATGAGTAAATCATACAGTGAAATGCAAAAGTGTATCCAGGAGCCCATTGTTCTATCATGACCTTCGTGATTTATAGGGTTATTGTAAAGAGTAAGTTAAATACAATTTTTTTCTTTGAGAATTTTATTTTATTTTTACTTATTTTTTATTGCTATTAAACTTTTTTCCATAAATCATACATCCTTTCTCAATCAAATTTAGGGTCACTTCCCTTTCCATGCCCCCCACCCCATCTGAGTCCCTACACTCTGACATATATGTCTTGCATCTTTTTCTGAGTTTTTCCAGAGTATTTTTTTTTTTTTTTTTTTTTTTTTTTTTTTTTTTTTTTTTTTTATTTTTATATAAAAATATATATTATATATATACACATAACACCTGAATTAGAGGATTTTGTTTTCTAAAATATGTCATGTTTTCCTTAAGGAAGTGCTCAAAGGTTCCTCCTTGGCAGGCCCAATCATCAGTCCTGCCCTTGTGCTCCACACTGGGGTCTTTTCCTTCCATGGTCCCCCAAATGAAGTCCAGTAAGCGTGTCCTGTCTTGATCTCCCTGTACTGGCCTCCATGATACAGCCCATGTAGTCCAACAATGGCAGTCTATACTCTGATGAGGTTGAAATCCCCTTAGCTGCTTAGTCCACAAGCTGAGTATCTCAGAAGCCCCCATCTGGCATTGAAGGTTTGGAGGATTCTTGGAGAGATATGAGTCTTTGTTCCATCTTGGAAGGTTAAAAACGTTGTGGTTCATGTCTTTGAAGAGTGGCAAAAGCACTTAAATACAATTTAAGAGATCACTTTGGATAGAAACACCTCGGTCCTTCTTCTAGAAAAATGTTTTCTTATTAATTTAGTATATTAGTTTCTATTCTTGTCACTGGAATCAAATACCTGACAGAAACAACTTAATACAAGAGGATTTGGTTAGGCTCAAGGTTACAGAGGGTTGAGCCTGTGTTCACTTGATTGTGTATTTCTGGTCCTGACGTCATGTTGGTGGGAGCGTGTGGCGAAAGAGTAGAGAACAGAGAAAAACGGAATCTTGCCAGAGAGGCAAGGCCCAGATGGAGCCCAAGCACATGCCCCTCCCTCCCTGGTGGTCTCCTTCCTCCAGCGTGACACCACCTCTCCCTTTTCACCATCTCCTAGTAACATCATATTTTGAATCCATGTCAGGATTAATCCATTCATTAGGTCAGAACTCCCATGAGGTTATCATCGGAAAATGACATGCTTGTATGTGTGCCTTAGGAATGTTCTAGGATTATGAAATTAACTCCCGAATGAAGAAACGCAGTCAAGTTGACATGCATATTAAACATCACACTTGATTTAGAGAGTGTACACCTTGAGCACAGTGACTCCTCCATCAGAGGGATGGAAATCCCTGAGAACACATAACTGGGCACTTAGATGCTCCCAGAGCAGGTGACAAGTGAATCAGTAGGAGCTTTCCTGAAAGATTGACACTTCTGGGGTGTGTTTTCTTCTTTCAGATTTCTGTTTATATAACAAGATTTGTCTGCATTCATGAAGCATGCTCTTGATTGGCACCCATAACATATCAGGATATAAAGGAAACAAGAAGCCACACTGACAGGAGAGAATATCCTGTTTCCTGTGAACAGGGTCCCTTGTCCCTTTAGAAGGGATTTGCAGTTTTATCACCTTAGGAAACTGTCACAGAGGATATCTGCCACACAGTTGGGCTTGAGCTTGCCACTCCAATAAGCCGCTGTGTACTGACATATCTTAGTTCCCAGGCAGCCTACTTTCATGTGGAACATGCTTAGAATGTAATCAGAGATGAGAAACTGTGTAGTAATGAGATCAGTGACAGCCACTGACAACCTTTTTGGTCCTGGACTTGCACTTTTCTTTAAGGAGAATAATGCCCTGTAATGAAACCAACAAATGTGCAGGAAAACTCCAGCAGCTATTATCCAGAAGAATGATTTGGGAACGGCAGAAGCTTGTGACAGTAGCTACCAGCATATAGAATGATACCCCTCAGGCCACCAGGGAGAGTGCATTGCAGGAGTACAAGGCGGAATGCCAGAGAGTCTGTGCACAGAAATAGGCACTTACAAGACTGTCAACTATCAGTAGAACGAGGCGACATCAAATGCTTCTGCTTTTAACTTGGACATTGAGGAATGTTTGCTGCTGTAATTGTTGTTTACAGAAATGTTGCTACAATCAGCAGAACAGAATGAAGGTGTAGGTGTTCTGTGTGAGACAGCTCCAGAGAGCCTTGGCCAGGAGGGAGCAGGACCTAGCTTGGGACTGACCTGGGGGGATGGCGGTTTAGGGCATCATGGTTTGGAGGGGAGTTAAGATCAGTGCAGATTTAATCAAGACTTTTGATAAAGGTATACATTTTCCCCAGTCACTTATCCAGTCAAGAGGGAGGTAACAAAAGTGAACAGAATTTGGAGAAAGGATTTGCAATTCCTTTAAACAGCACTCATTAACCCAGTAGTAAATTAGAACACTTTTCAATTTAATGAGCTGATCACCCTCTTTTCATTAAGCTGAGCCAGTCATGTGAGTTGTTAAGATTCTATGACATGTCTTTAATTTTCTTTGATGAAATATCTGTGAATTTCTACATCATAGGCAACAGTTTCTGCTCAGAATATGAAAAGAAGTAATTTGGGATGCTATCTTTCTTTATTTGGTCCAGGCATTATCTTATTCTACAACTTGGTGTTCATACAAAAAGCAAGTGTGAATCAAAGTACAGCAGGGTAGTAGACAGAACCACCTGTTCTAGAACTTCCTTTTTGCAAAACATCTCTTTAGGAGATGGCGTTTATATACTCTTCCATGAATACATCTCTTTAGAATATTTCTATGTTTCATAAATAGATTATATTTATATAGAACATATTCGTATTATCCTGCCTCTACTTAACATGCAGTTGTTGTAACTTGTCATGTTCTTTGGAAAATAGTATACAGGCAGGACATGTGGTTCAATTTCACTTTAATCATTTTTTTACTTTGGGTTCTGCCAAAGAGAGCTGCAATAAACATGGCTGTGCATGTATCTCTGCAGTAAGATGAGTCTTGTGGATACTCAGGAGTGGTATGGCTGGGTCAGGTGGCAAGTTCATTCCAAGTCTTCCAAGGGTTCTCCACACTGCTTTCCATAATGGCTGTACAAGTTTTAGTTTACATTCCAACCAGCAGTGGATGAGAGTTCTCCTTTCCCCACAACCTCTCCAGCACTTGGTATCATTTGTTTTCTTGATCCTAGCCACTCTTATTGGAGTGAGATGATATCTTAAAGTGGTTTTAATTTGCATTTCCTTAATTATTAGTGATGTTGAACACTTTTTAAGATGTTTCTCAGCAATCTCTAATTCCTCACTTATGAAGTCTCTGTTCAGCTCTTTGTTCCATCTTTTGAGTGGGTCATTTGCTTTCTTACTTCTTTGTTTTTTGAGTAGTTTATATATTCTGGAAATCAATGCTTTGTCAGATGTATCTGTGGTTAAGGTTTCATCCCACTCTGTGGGTTTTCTCTTCAATTCCCTCATTGTTTCTTTTGATGTACAGAAGTTTTGAGTTTAATGAGGTCCCATTGTCAATTGTCGACTTTAATTCTTGTGCAGTGGCCGTCTGATTTACGAAGTCTTTTCCTATGCCCATGTCTTGTAGTCTGCTGCCAACTTTTTCTTCTATTCCCTTCAGAGTTTGGGGTTTCACATTGAGGTCTTTGATCCATCTGGAGTTCACTTTTGTACAGGGTGAGAGGTAAGGGATTAATTTCATTCTTCTACAAGTGGTGATCCAGTTTTGCCAACACCACTTGCTGAAGATGCTGTCTTTCCTCCATTGTGTCTTCTTGGCCCCCTTGTCAAATATGATGTGGGTGAAATTGTATGAGCTCAGGTTTGGATCTTCAGTTTTATTCCATTGGTCAACTGGTCTGTTTTTGTGCCAGTACCAGGCTGTTTTTATGACTATAGCCCTGTAGTATAGTTTGAAGTCTGGTGTAGTGATCCTCCCTGTATTGCTCTTTTCACTCAGGGTTGCTTTGGCTATTCAGGGTCTTTTGTTTTTCCAAATGAAATGAAAGACTTTTTTCCAAGCCCACGAAGTTAACTTTGGGGATTTTAATTGGGGTTGCATTAAATCTGTACAAGAGTTTGGGCAGAATGGACATTTTTACTATACTAATTTTCCCAATCCATGAGCATGTAAGGTTTTTTCATCTTCTGATGTCTTATTCAATTTCTTTCTTCAAGGGTTTAAATTTTTTTGTAGAGATCTTTGGTGTCTATGGTTAGGTTTATTCCTAGGTATTTTATTGTTTTCGAGGCCATTGTAAGTGGGAAGGTCTCCTTGTATTCCTTCTTCAGTTGCTTGTTGTTGGTATAAGAAAGGCTACTGATTTTTCTAGGTTAATTTTGCATCCTGACACTTTACTGAAGCTCTTAATAATTTCTAGGAGTTTTCTGGTAGAGTTTTTAGCATCCCATAAGTAAACAATCATATCATCATCAAAACGGGATAGCTTGACTTCTGCTTTTCTAATTAGTACTCCTTTAATTTACTTTTCTTGCCTTACTGCCCTAGCAGGTGTTTCAAGCACTATGATGAAGAGGAGTGGTGACAGGGAATGCTTCTGTCATTTCCCCATTTAGGATGATATTGGCTGTGGGTTTACTGTATGTGGCTCTGATTACATTGAGGAATGATCCCTCCAATTCAATTCTCTCTAGGACTTTAAACGGGAAGGGATGCTCGATTTTGTCAAAGTCTTTTTCCGAGTCGATTGAGATGGTGATGTGTTTTTTGTCTTTCAGTCCATTTATATGTTTTATGATATTGATTTTCATATGTTTAACTATCCCTTATCGCTGGTATGAGTCCAACCTGGTCATGATGGATGATCTTCTTGATGTGGATCTGTATGTGGTTTGCAATTATTTTTTTGAGATTTTTTGATTCTGTGTTCATTAAGGAGATGGGTCTATAGTTCTCCTTTTTGGTTGTATCTTTGCCTGGTTTTGGTATTAGAGTGATGCTGCCTTCATAGAAGGAATCTGGGAGAATTCCCTCTGTTTTTATCTTTCTAAACAATTTGAGTAATAATGGTTGTAAGTCTTTTTGAAATGTTTTATAGAATTCTGCCGTGAACCCATCTGGGCCTGGACATTTTTTTAGTTGGAAGGTTTCTTACTACATCTTCTATTTCTTGATATATCATGTGTCTGTTTAAGCTGTCAATCTCTTCTTGGTTGAGCTTTGGTGATACCCAGGATTTCAGATATTCATCCATTTCTCTTAGGTTTTCAAACTTTGTAGAATATACATTTTTGAAGCATTCCTATACGATTGTCTGGATCTTTTGATTCTATTGATTTGCAGTTGTTCCTTCTTTCTTTTAGTTAACTGGCCTAGAGATCTGTCTATCTTGTTTATTCTTTCAAAGAACAGAATTGTGGATTCATTGATTTTTTTGTATTGTTTTTTCTTTGTTTCTATTTCATTGATTTCTGCTCTGAATTTTTTTATTTCTTCCTATCTGTTGCATTTAGGGTTCATTTGTTGTTGTCTCTCAAGTGCTTTTAGCTGCAGTGTTAGATCGTTCACTTGTGTTCTTTCTGTTTTTCTAATGTAGGCACCCAGGGCTATAAACTTACCTCTTAGGACTGCTTTTAAAGTATCCCGTAGGGTTTGTTGTGCTGTATTATCATTGTCATTCAGTTCCAGAAATGCTTTTATTTCTTTCTTTATCTCTTCCTTGACTCATTCATTATTCAGGACTATAAGGTTTAGTCTCCATGTGTGTGGAGGGCTTATCCTGGTGTTGATAGTGAGCTTTATTGCTTTGTGGTCTGATAGAATGCTTGAAATTATTTCAATCTTTTTATTTGTGGAAGTTTCTTCTGTGTCCCAGTATGTGGTCCATTTTGGAGAATGTTCCATGGGTTGCTGTGTAGACAGTGTATTCTCTGGTATTAGCGTGGAATATTCGGTAGATGTCTCTAAGGTCCATTTGGTGTATCGTATCATTCATTTCAGTTGTCTCTCTGTTTATTCTTTGTCTGGTTGACCTGTACAAAGGGATCATTGGGGTACTGAAGTCCCTTACTATCAGTGTACTGGGGTTAATCTGTGCCTTGATGTCATGGAAAATTGTTTTTATAAAGTTTGGTGCACCATAGTTTGGTGCACATATTATCATGATTGTGAAATCTTCATAGTCAAATGTTCCTTTCATAAAAATGTAATGGTCTTCATTGTCTCTTGTGATTTCTTTTACTTTGAAGTCTATTTTGTCTGATATTAAAATAGCAACACCTGCTTTCTTTTTTGGTACCATTTGCTTGGAATAATTTTTTTTTCCGTACTTTCACTTTAAGGTGGTGCCTGTCCTTGAAGGTAAGAGTCATTTCTTGTAGACAGCATATCGATGGGTTCTGTTTCTTATTTCAATCTCCCGGTCTATATCTTTTGATTGGGTAGTTTATTCCATTAATATTTAAGGTTTTAACAGAAAGATGTGTGTTGCTTCCTCTCACCTTATTATCTATTTGCATTTTTGGTCTAGGTTTCTACATCTGTAGTTATGCTTTTATTAATTTCTCTTTCAACGTGCCTGTGGATAGTTGCTCCTTTCTTCTGTCCTTTGAATTGTTTCAAGTATTCTCTGAAGGGTTGGTTTTCTGGACATGTATTCTTTCACATTGTTTATGTCATGGAAGATTTTTTTCTCTCCTTCAACTATAATCAGCATTTTTGCTGTGTATAGTAACCTGGGTTGGCATCTATAGTCTTTCAACACTGGGCATGTTTTGCTCCATGTCCTTCCTGCTTTCATAGTTTGCACTGAGAAGTCAGCTGTAATTCTGATAGGTTTCCCCTTATATGTAACTTGTTTTTCTCTTGTGGCTTTCAGAAATTTGTCTTTGTCTTGGTCATCTAGCGTTTTTAACTATGATATGATGTGGAGAGTTTCTTTTTTGATCTTGTCTGGAGTTCTATGTGCTTCTTCTTGTATTTGTATTCATTTGTCATTTTAGTTTGGGGAAATTTCCATCTATTATTCTGTTGAAGGTCTGATCAATACCATTATCTTGGGATTCTTCTCCTCCCTCTATTCCTATGATGCAGAGGTTTGATTTTTTCATAGTGTCCCACAATTGCTGGTTGCTCCACTTTTATGTACGTTTAATTTTTTCATAATCTTTACTTGAGGTTTTTAGTTGCTCTGTGTTATCTTCCAAGTCTGATATTTGTTGTTCTGCTTCCTCCATTCTACTTCTGAGACTTTTTCTGTCCCTTTCCTCTTGATTGGATGAGTGTTTGATTTTCTTTTTCATGTTGTCCCTTCTTCATGTCCCTGGCATGTTGGTTTCTGTTTGCCTGTATTACAATACAAATCCTAAATGCCTCTTCACTGTGTTGAATGCTTGTTTTGCTTGCCTCCTTCAGATGCCTTCATTGTTTGTTTGTTTGATTGATTTGTTTTATTCCTTGCTTATGGAGAGTTGACTTGTCTAAGTTTTATGCTTCCTATTGGAAGTCTAACTCACTCTTCCCTTTCTGTTCTGAAAGTTCTCCAAATATTCCACTTGGACACTCCCTAGGGAATTCCAGTTGGCGGGTGATGGGGGAGTGGGGGTGGAGTTATGCCTGTTTAGTCTGCACCTTGGATCTCTGTGGTCCTGAGAAATCCATGATCTAAGCTCTGTGCACTCCAATTTCATTTTTCTTAACAGCCAAGTAAAACTCAGTCATGCATATGTCCCACATTTTCATCGTCTGCTTATTGATATACAACTACGGTGAATCCATTTCCTTCATATTATGAATAGAGTAGTTGCATCTCAGTGGTGGGACTTACTGACCATTTGGCAAATGCCCAAGGATGCTATAGGTGAGCTATATGGCAGTTCTATTTTTAGGATTTTATTTGAAAACTCCACACTGTATTCCATGGAATTGCACTAGTTTACCCTCCTTTGAACAGTGAATAAAGGTTATCCTTTCTCCACATCCTCCTCAGCATCTGTTGTCATTTCTTCTCATTTTTTTTTTTTTTTTTTGCCGGGGGATGCTTTTTGAGACAGGGTCTCCCTGTGGCCACAGCTGCCCTGGAGCTCACTATGTAGATTAGGCTGACCTTGAACTCAAAGAGATCCACCTGCCTCTGCCTCTGAAGTGCTGGGAATAAAGCCATGCCCCACCATGCCCAGACATTTATTTTCTTGATATAGCTATTGTGATTGGATTTTCATGGAATCTCAAAGTAGTTTTAATTTGCCAGTTTTCTTATGCTCTTGAGAGCTTGAGATTTCTAAATGTTTGGACCTTACAACTGTCACATGCATGGGACTAGCCCCTCCCATATACATGGCCATTCATGTTGCCACATGTAAGCTTCTTCAAGTACTTTGATGGTGTTAAAAAATAAAAGTATGAAGTTACTTTTAATAACCATCTGCCTTGCTTGAGAAATAGCAGCAGAACTCCTCTGCAGACCATCACCAGCTGTGGGTTTAGAACCAGATTGGTCCCTTTGGAAATAAAATCAGGTGTTTTACATACCGTAAATATAGCTAGACAGATGGAATGTTTAGACTGAAGAAAAAATGCATGAACTTCCCATTTTCTTGTTCTTTCTGAGTAATCTTCCACTATCAGTTGAAGATTATTTATGGTAGAACAGGCAGGAGGATGCAAGAGAAGATAACATATTTATGGTGTGTAACAAAATGTTTAAAATCTACAAATGCAGAATAATGCAATAATATAGTACACGGAATAAGTGCCATCACGATATTAACATTTTACATCACAATTAGAGTTTCTTGTTTGCTAATTTTTCTCGGTTATGCTGTCATTTGTGTAAACCTTCATATGTATGCATATGCATAACCCTCAATACACCCCAGGAATACTCTGAATTAAAACTTTGTCAGTTCTGTGGATATTGTAGTATAAGAAACCTCATTCTTCCACCATTCATGACATTAGATCATCTCCAACATTGTCATGAAAGTATTGCAATCCTGAAGTTTCCTGGAGGAAAAAAGTCATTTATGGTTACTGTGGCTTTCTACATGCAAAATATTTCCGAACTGTAATTGGAGCTGAAGTATCTTTGTCTTGGGGCCATTTAAGGAAGAAGAAGCTTCTGAGCCTGGTGCCATCATCTCACATGTCACTTTCACAAAGGTTGACTTCTTCAATCAAATCAATGTACATCTCATACATTCACAACTACATCTTGTGAAATTTATCAGTGGCCAGTGGTCAGATGCCTAGTTACCTTCCAATTCTTGGATTCTGAGTATTTCCGAAGCTTGAAATCACAACTGGAGAGTTCATATATGTTAGAGAAATTCCCAAGGTTGAAACATCCCTAGGCTAAAGTAACATCTTGCTAACTACAAAATAGTTTTTGTATTTACAGACAAATATCACAGACACCACTCAGATAAGATGCTTCTTTTGCTCCAGATGAAAATAGTACAGAGTCCCACAACTGGACACACACAGACATGGTCTGTGAGCAACATATCTACACCACAATCTCTACATGTAAGCCCCAAGCATCATAGAACAAGGACCCAAGAACTTAACTCTCATTAAGAAAGCTCCTCCATGTAGCAGTAGACCAGGGACCCAAAAGGGCATGAATATCCAAACCATGAAAATTAGGAGTCTACAGAGTGTGGTTCCATAGACAGGGTGCCTATATTCAGCTTCACCCACCCAGAGCTCAGGAACCATTGCAGAAGAGGGAGTGGGAAGTTTGTAAGAGCCAGGTTGGTGATGCAAGACCAAACAGAAATGAATCATACAAGCTCGTGGGCACCCTGTTGGTATGAACCTTCAGCATTGTCACCATGCACAAGACCCATGCAAGCTCAGCTGGACAAAAACCCAGCACATAACTGTAGAAATGGATAATAGAGCCTAACCTTGGCTGAAGGAATGTTGGCATCTGATGGTGTTTGGTGAAGAAGACCTGACCTTCTTTAGGAAAGGGACTCCAAATAGGCTGACTCTAGAGGATGAGCTGGCATTGAGCAGTGTGCAGAAAGAGTAGTTTGGAACAATGGACCAATTGACAGAATGGCACAAATGGCAGAATGTTTGAACTTGGTGGTGGGGGGAGGAATGAGGGAGGCTGCCTAGTGAGAAGCAGGTAAAAGGTGATTAAGACTGTATGAAACACATAAAAGATTCAATACAAAATCTTGGGTATATTGGGCTGTGGGAAGGGATAACTCAATGAGTAAAATCCTTGCCTAGAAAGCCTAAGGACATGACTTTGATCCCCAGAGACCCGTGTAAAATGTCAGCCAGGGCAGTGGCAATCCATGCACTCGGGAGGTGGAGATAAAGTATCCATGGAGTTTGTTGGCCAGCCTGGCTAGCCTAAGCAATGAGTTTTAGGACAGTGAGAGAAACTCCCTCAAAGGAGGTGGATGTCATTCTTCAAGATGACACCCTCTGTTCCTCTGGCCTCTACGTGCACATGCGCACAGGTACACATGCCCGTACACATAACTCCCCTATGAACAAAGACACACAAATCATTATGTGAATATTTTAATCTAGTATGATATTGCCAAGTTTAAGTATGTGAGTGTGTCCTAAAAAAGAAAAAAAAAAAACAAAGAGATATGTTCACTTCAGTCCTGTGTGTTCATGAATGAAGAGCATTCATTGGTATGTAATGAAGCATTGTTATAGCTTTGTATTTAGAAGGAATTTTTCCCAAGACTCCCACTAATACCCAAAGTGGGAGATGCTCAGTTCCATTACAGAAAATGGCATTGTGTGTGAAATATATGCCTCCCAAATATCTCACTTAAAATTATTTCTTTTTACATATGTACATGGGCACATGCAAGTGCGTTCCTGTGGAGACCAGAGGACACCTTGGATATCATCCTCAGGAACAGCACCTTGAGATAGGTTCTCACACCCACCTGGAACTTGCCAAGTGTTCTATGCAGGCTGGCAGGATCCCCAGACACCTTCCTGTCCCCACCTCTACACTCCTTGTTTTCAGATGGCATTCCTTCTCAACTTTACACAGCCTAGAGCCATCTGAGAGTCTCAAATGAAGGATGTCTGTGATGGCTTGCCTTGTTTACTACTTGACGTGGCCTTCATGTACTACTGGTGACCCCATTCCCCAGGGATGTGTGCCTGCACTGTGTAAGAAAGCTATCTGAACATGAACCTGTGAGAGACTTCATAAGTATTCCTCCATAGTTTCTGCTTGAAGAACCTGCTTGAGTTCCTGCCCTGACATCCCTCAATGAGGAATGTGGCCTGGAACTGTAAGCCAGATAAATGCCTCCCCTGCCCCCAGATGCTTTTAGAGTGTTTCATCGCAGCAAAAGAAATTAAACTAAAAAGCTACCACAAAGAGAATTTGCCAAAGTTTCCTAGGTTTTTATAAAATCCAGAGACAAAAATTTGAGGAGAATGTTACATTTCCATGTAAAATACGTTTCTTGAATTAGGAACTCTCAGAGAATGTGTAATATGCGTTTTCCATAATGCTAAGCATAGCACTGAAAGGCTATATCTCTATGGCACACTCACGTACAAAATGCATTTACTGATAATATGTTTAAATGCTAAAATTCATTATCCTTAATCTGCTTAACGATTTGATATTTGCTCAGAGTTCTTCTAAAATTATCCATGGAGAAGTTGATAAGCTGGAAAGCAATGTTGTAGCCTAAAAGATGACATACCTAGTTTCTCTGCTAATTCAAAACCTAGAATAAACACTTTATGAGACAAGTATTTTCTGAAGTGGAAGAAATGAACACAGGAAATGGTCGTGTAAGAGCCCAGAAATAAATTACATTTTCTTCCTTTCCTTCTCTTCCTAACTACTCATTAATTAAATTCCTCATATTACTATATACCTAGCTTCAATAATCAACTCAATTTTCTTTCTGTTGTTCTGGGATGGAAGGAAGCCAGGTCCTAGTACATGCTGCAGCATGTGCTCAACCCCTGAGCCACCGTCATCCCCACCAGTGGAATATTTTCTAGGTTCATCATTAAATATCAAATGGACAAAATGACAAATAAACATATGAAATCTCAGAGAGTTACAGATTATTTTTCATTAAAACAAATCAGCTTGATTCCTTCAGTGCATGTTAATGGTATAAAATTATAAATTGAGGGAATTTCTACAGCTGGCTTCCATTCTGGCCTCTTACTGGATCTAAGGATACCACTGGTCTATGCCTTGCCTTAGTGCTTGGAGGTTAGTGCTTCTGTGCTGATGGATGCTCATTCTGAGTGATACTTTTTCTTTCTTTCTTCTCTGAGTAAGTATTGAAACTTAAACATTGTCTGGGAGTTCCTACCCTTGTCCCAGAAGCACAGAGATCTACGGATTCTTAAAAATGGACCAACAGAGACGCCATAACGCGCCAGGCCAGGATCGAAAGGTTATTCCTGGACAAACTGTCAGCCCATGAAAGGAAACAGCCAGAACTGACCAGAGTCCAAGTCAACAGCTCCAGAGAGAGTGGACTGTTTTACCTCTCATCCACCTGTGCCCCTTTTCTAAGCCTAGGGAACAACCTGCGGAAGAGGGGGCGTGGTAGAATGTAAGGGCTGCGATTGGGGTGAATGGTGAAACTACAGCAATGTAGTCTGGACTCATATGATCAACTGATTGAACAAACAACCTGTTCACCCCCCCACTGGATGGTAGGAAGCCATGAGGCTGTTTGGGTCAGCAACAACTCTGCAGATATTTACATGAAGGACTGCTTGTACTCATGAGTTATCACTTTTAGCTAAAATGAAAAATAAAAAAAAAAAAAAACGAGAAAAACGAATCAGCCAGAAACAAAACGGAGGGGTGAGGGGGGGGGAGGAAAGGGAAATAAGCCTGAACTGAATTGGAAAAATGTATAAACACAAGCATCAATAAAATTAATTAAAAAAAAAAAAAAAAAATAAAAATTAAATATTGAATTTATTCTTTTATTTTTGTTGTATTTTTTTTTTCGAGAATATTGTGAATGGAAGGGTTACTATGTACTTGTTCTCTAATGGTTTGTTATTGATATATAGAAAGGCCACACAATTTTATAGATTAATTTTGTAACCTTCCACTTTATTGAAACTGTTAATAATTTCTAGGATTTTCTGGCAGAATTTTAGTAGTCTTAGTATATATACAGCATCTGCAAAAGGATAGTGTTGACTTCCTCTTCCCAATAGTACTCCTTTAATTCTTCTCTTGTCTTAATTCTTCTAGCAAGATTTTCAAACTAAATTGAAGAGTGTGAGATACTGACACTCCCAGATCCTATTTAAGGGAAAGCTTCCAATGTTTCTCCATTAGAATAATTGGCTGTAGTTTGTTGTATATAGTTTAATATTGAGATATGTTCCCTCTAGTTACTTCACTCTAGGACTTTAAACATCTTTAATTTTTTTTTGGTCTTTTGAACAGGCCCCCTGCACCCAATTGCCTGGAAACTCACTCAAGACAGCTGGCCGAAAGTCACAGAAACTGTCTGCATCTGCCTACGAGTACTAGGATTAAAAGATGCACCACCACACCAGCAAGCTTGGATTTTATCACAAGGCCTTTCTGCATCAATGAGATGACATGTGATTTTTTTATTGAGTGCATCATTATTATTAATATGCATTTATTATTATGTATACAGAACTGTCCTTGCATCTCTGGAATACAAGCAACTTGAATTATGGTGTGATAAAAAAAAAAAAAAAAAAAATGGACCAACAACCGGGTTGGAGAGATGGCCTAGCGGTTAAGAGCACAGACCGCTCTTACAGAGGACCCGGGTTCGATCCCCAGCACCCACATGGCAGCCGAGAACCGTCTGAAACTCCAATTCCAGGAGAACTCCAGTTCCAGGGGAACTTTATTTAACTTTATTTAACCTTCACAGTCTGCAGCCTATCTTCTGTTGTTAGTTTTAGCCCTGCTGTCTTGCACTAAGCACCCAAACTCTGAGTTCATGTAATTTGGATCTGAGCTCTTTCCCTTCTAACAGACATAGGAAGACAGCTTAAATCCCTGAATTTTCTTCAGTGTTGTAGTTGGAATGTGCGGTGCTCTCCATAAGCTCACACATTTTGATCATTTGTTTTCCAGCAGGTGGCACTGGGAGAAGGATTCAGAAGCTTTAGGAATCTCTCACCATGGAGAAAGTTGGTCAGTGGGGGCATGCCTTCAGGTTTTATAAGCCAGCCCCATTTCCTGTTCACTCTCTGCTTCCTGGCTATGGATTCAATGTGACCAGCCTGCCTCCCAGGCCTGCTCTACTCTCTTGTCTTCCCAGGCAGGATGGAGTGTACTCCATTGAACTGTCAGCCTCTATGGACTCTTCCTCCCTCAAGTCAAATCTTTCCAGGTAATATGTAACAGAAATGAGAAAAAAATAATACATACCGGGTTTTCTCTGTAAGTATATTTCTGTACAAGCTTGTTCTTTTTATTTTTGGTCTTTTTGATACAGGGACCCAGTGTAGTCCCAGCTGGCCTGGAGCTCAATATGCAAACCAGGTGGCCTTTGAACTCACAGAGATCTGCCTGGTTCTACTTCCTTGGTGCAGGGGTTAAAGGTGAGCAGTGCCACCCCCATCTCAAGCTTGGTCTTTTACCCCTTTTGGAACATTTTGGGCACATATTTACATTGATCTTTTCCCCAGTTGCATTGGAATTCTCACTGATTAAAATGTATGTGTGAAGGACTGGAGATATAGCTCAGCAGTTAAGATCACTGACTGAAGCACAAGCAATTAGATATATAGGTATTTAAGCGGCACAACAGTCTGTAGATTGGTTTTGCATGAAGGATGCTTATACTCATGGATTATCACTTATAGCTAAAAAATGAAAAAAAAAACCTGAAAGATGCAGGACAGTTATGGCAGAATACATGATCTGGGATGGGGTGGGGGTGGGGTGAAGGGAAAGGGAAATATGCCTGATCTGAATTGGAAAATGATGTACGAAATGCACAAACCATCAATAAAAATTCCCGCAATATTGGGAAGATGCCTGCTTTGACCCCAAACAGAAGAAAAGGATTAAAAACTAAAAACCACAACTTCGCAACAGACTGAGATGGAGACAGAATAGATTTGGGTCTGTGGATATTAAACATGAGGACTGTAGATGACTCAGTTGGGAGCTTTGGAGAGAGGTCAGCATTGAGGATTCCTATATGGGATCTATTCTCAGGGAAGTGACAAAGGGTAAGGAAGTTGATGAGATTCACAAAAGGGTGTCATGTGATGAGTTCAGGAGGTAAGGAATCTATACCTAAATGTATGACAGGGAGATGAGTTATGTGCCCAGATAGATGCAGTACAGGACCCAGGAAAGTCTACTCAAGTCCAGACTGTTGAACTCACGAATTTTTGTGAACATACTTACAGTAACATGGAGCAAGAGTTGCTTACAGCAGCATGATTTGGGCAAAAGCATCATGCCAAAGCCCAGCATGGGTGATGATAACTCATAAAAATGTATTCCTGGAGCTCCCCGTACAATTATCAGGTGTCTAGGATGGTAAGGAGAGTCTCTCTCTGTAGAGAATGTTATTTTTTATACAACTTAAAACAGGTGAGCATTGCTTCTTCTGTGCTTCACAAGCCCAGATGCCTCAATTCAGGTGTCTCATGCTCTTTCAAGTCTAACATGAACCAAAAGATTCAAAGGCAAGGGATGTATTAAGAATGCACTAGAAGGCTGGAGAGTTGCCTCAGAGGTTAAGAGCACTGGCTGCCCTTGAGAAAGACCCGGGTTCCTTTCCCAGCACCCACATGGTGGCTCACAACCTTCCATACCTTCAGTTACAGGGAATCTAATGCCCTCTTATGAACTCCATGGGCCTTGCACAACACATGTGCACATACATACATGCAGGTAATACATTCATACACATAAAAATAAGAAAAAGAATAAAATATTTTTAAATGCATGCATTGCAGGATCATCTACTAAGGTGCAGAATAGGGTAGGAACTGGACATTCTCCAGTGACCACAGGGAACAGGTTTAAGAACACTGTGAGAAGAAACAGTTCATTTTAAATGGAGAAAAATGAGAGTAAGAGTTAGAGTAAGAAAAACTCACTCACTTCCCCTGGGGTTTGAATATGCTTCATCCCATTGGAAACTCACACTCAAGTTTAGTCCCTGACTCAAGATGTTCAGAAAGTAGAAACTTCATCTGAGTGTGATGCTGAGAACTGGGTCTTTGATTTTTTTTTTATTATTTATTTTCGTATGTGTATGAATGTATTGTCTGCATGCAGGTCTATGCACCCGTGTCGTGCAATGACGCAGAGGTCAGAAGAGGGTCTCGGATTCCCCTGGAACTGGAGTTCTCCTGGAATTGGAGTTACAGACGGTTCTCAGCTGCCATGTGGGTGCTGGGGATCGAACCCGGGTCCTCTGCAAGAGCGTCGGTGCTCTTAACCACTAGGCTATCTCTCCAGCCCGAGAACTGGGTCTTTGAAGAGGTGATGAGGAGCCAAGAAGGACTTCAGGGGGAAGGGTGGGGTTTTCTGAATCCATAGAGCTTTTTAAGAGAGAGCAAAACCAGACAGGAACACTCAGACTCTTCCTCGCCATATGATGCCTTGTGTCACCTTCACACCCCGCAAGCAAGAAGCTTATCACCAAATGTGAAGCCTCAACATTGGGCCAGAATCATGATACAAAATAAGCTTCAGTTTTCACCAGTGTACCCAATCTGTAGTCCTTTTTTTTTTGGCAATAGAAACTGAACCAACCCAGACATTTTGCATGAAATCTATGGACATACAATTATTTTTGTAACAGAGAAATGGCAGTTTCATAGATATGAATCTGATATGAATTGCCCTTCCAATGAGCATTATTGGGTGTGTGATCATTAGGGACTTTGGGAGCCATAAATGAACTCTGAAGTGGAGAGGATTAAGAGAGTTAGTCACCATGTGTAGCATAATGAAGGCTCCTGAAAGGAGGGAGACTTCAATTCTGGAGAACAAAGAAGGGTTTCTTGCTCTTACAGAGTATATTGGTCAGGGTCCTCTACAGAAACAGAGAGAGAGAGAGAGAGAGAGAGAGAGAGAGAGAGAGAGAGAGAGAGAGATGAGGATTTAGTAGATTAATTTACTGGATAGAGTCTGAGTAGTGCACCAATAACTGTACCATGTGGAGAGGCTGACAATGTGGTAGGTGTTCAGTATGAGAGGCTGGATGTCTCAGCAGTGCCAATGTGGCACTGAAGGCTTGAAAGATTCCTGGAGGTCTTCTAGTCTTCATAGACTACTTTGGAATGTGAAGAAGTTGGTTCTACTATAAGTGGAGAAATGCCACAGCCACAAAGTGTAGTCACCAATGAGAGAGAAACCAAGCAGGCTTTGAAAAAAGGAAACAGTACAGCTGGGCATCATGGGACACTCCTTTGATCCCAGCACTTGGGAAAGCAGAGGCAGGCAGATCTCTGTGAATCTTAGGGGAGTCTGGCGTACATAGTGAGTTCCAGGCCAGCTAGCGACACAAGGAGACCCCAATTCCAAAAGACGAAAAACAAAACAAAACAAAACAAAACAAAACAAAAAAAAACAAACAAAAAAAAAAAAAGAAAAGAAAAAGCTTTCTTCTGCTATGACCTTTTATATGGGCTGCCTTCAGAAGGTAATGATCACATTTAGGGTGAGTCTTCTGGCTCCAAATAATTTGATTAAGGAACTCTCTTTCATCTTAGTTAATTCCAGATTCAGTGAAGTTGACATCCATCATTAGACATTGCACAAGGTGACCTAGCCCATATGAGGTAGGAGAGAGGCAGGCACCAGATACAGCTTACAATTCAAGGTTGTGTTGGGTCTTGGCAGTTGGGAGTGGGGCAGGCCTAGCTTGCATCTGCAAGACAGGAGGAGAGAGCTCAGCCTTCTAAGGTCTTAGCATGTTTATTTATCAACTCTGTCTAGACAAAGACTGCAGTGTGTTGATGTACTGTTTTCTGGGAGAATGCAGCTGGTCAATCTGTAACCGGTCTTCACTGGAAACATTGCCCTTCACAAAGGTAACTGAACCTGTCCATCAAAGAACACTGACAAGTGCTTGAATGCATATGTAGAAAACTTTCCCAGAATTTCACATATTCAGACAGGAAATATAGTTGTGAAATGAAATTGATTCTATAAGAGCCACATCATATCATGTTTTGTGCATGTTGTTTCTTTGTAAGAGCAGTAGGGATCTTAATGATTCTGTGGCACTTTTACCCACTGACCTGTCCCCCCCTTGACCTCAACCTAAACATTCTTCAACAGCATATTGCATTTCTGACATTGTTAATGATATGCCACATTCCACCTCCAATTTACCTTGCCTTTATAAAACCTATGAAGTTGTCCAGCACCAATTACTTCCCAATCATTGGAGCATATCATTTTGACACTTAGAATTCCTCACTGCAGGGTTATAATAGATAAATAATATAACATTGCAGATTGCTTTTTCCACTGCAATCAATAAGGTATCTTCTCATTCTGTAAACAATTTCCCAACTTAGTAAGGATGGAGCAGTCAGGGTATGCAACATCCCACTTACATCTCTTACAAGGGTCATTAGAACAGCTTCTAACCCAGTAAGAAGAAAGGATGTTATTTGCAAAATTCACTTATACCAATCAATAAAATTCCATTTAATACACAGTTGAGAAGGAATTCACAGAGATCTAAATGCATGATTAATCTAATCACATCATCTATAATCCACTCAAATGGAGCACGAGCTGATTTATTTTGATTATATTTCTGTTTGTTTATTTAGGAAGTATTCATTATATTTGTTAGTGTCTGAGCATGGTAAATTAGATGAAGACACTTCTTGAAGAGTTTACGTATAGTGGGAAGGTGAAGGTGGAATGGTTTAGGCTGGTAAGAAATACAAACATGGGCTGGAGAGATGGCCTAGCGGTTAAGAGCACCTATTGCTCTTACAGAGGACCCGGGTTAGATCCCCAGCACCCACATGGCGGCTGATAACCATTTGAAACACCAAATCCAGGAGAACTCCAGTTCCATGGGAATCCGAGACCCTCTTCCGACCTCCACGGCATTGCACGACACGGGTGCACAGACCTGCATGCAGGCAGTACATTCATACACATACAGAAATAAATAAAATAAAATAAAATAAAAAATCTTTAAAAAAAGAAATATAAACATAAGAAAAGAGTGGGAAATGGAGCATGGGAGATGGCTCAATTGGTGAAGTGCTTGTGCTGAAAGACCAGGAGACATGAGTTTGATTCCCAGAACACATGCACAGAAGCTGAGCATGGTGCTGGATATGTCTGTAATCCCAGTGATGTTGAGGCAGAGACAAGAAGGTCCCTGCTGTTCCTGATAAGCCAGCCTAACTGAATCAGTGTGGTGTTTTGAATGAGAAAGTTCCTCACAGGCTCCAAGTATTTGGACATTTTGTCCTGACTTGGTAGTGCTGTTTCCAGTAGCTTGGGGGCCTGTGGCCCTGCCAGAGGAAATACAACACAGCAGGGGTAGGGGAGGTGAGCGGAGGGGGGGTGAGGAGGGTGCTGGCTTTGAGAGTACTTAAGCCTTGCCAGATTTATAGTCCCTCGCTGTTTCCAGTGTCTGCTTGAAGGTGTGATTGCCTGTATTCTGGCCACAGCCTGCTACCATGCCTCCTACATGGTTACAGTCTCTAATCCCTCTGAACTGCAAGCTAAATAACCTTTTCCTTCTATAAGATGCCTTGGTCATGGTGTCTTATTACAACATACAATCAGCAAGATACAGGCTCAGTGAGACACTCTATTTTTAAGAAAAAGATGTTGAGGGACTGAGGTGATGGCTTTGTGGTGAAGAGCACTGACTGCTCCTGCAGAGGAGCCAGGTTCAATTCCCAGCACCCACATGTAGGCTAACAACAATCTGTAACTCCAGTACCAGAGGATTGGATACCTTCTTCTGAACTCCTTAAGCACTGCATGACACAGGTGCACTTACATACATGCAGGTAATATACACATAAAATAAAAGAAACGAAATATTTAAAAAAGAAAAACATGCTGACCAATTGAGCAAGAGTTCTGACAGAAACTTTTGTATTCTCTGAGCACAAACATATGAACATGTGTACACACACACACACACATGATAATAAAACTGTCTAACTACAGACTCACAGTAGTCTCTCCTTATCTGTGATTTTGTTTTCTACAGTTTCACTTTTCCATTATATCTACAAGAAGGTTAAATACAGTATAAAACAGTTTATAGAATATTTAGGATTTGGGGGCAGGAAAGGAGAGGGGCATACATACAACTGTTATAACAGTATTTTGTTAGATATATCCTGAGGCCAGTTTAAGGAAGAGCAGGAAGGCAGGTAGGAACTGGGTGCCTCAGCAAGGCTGACTGTTGATCCGTTAATCCAGCTGTCTTTGGCTTAATTGGTTTTTGTGGCTGTGGGGGAGGAGTTATTCTCCCAGCTGGTATTAAAGGTAGGGTTGTGTGACTCTTGAGATCTGAGATCTCCTGAGGCCAGTGGAAGATACCAGGGTACAGGCTCAAGATCCCCCCTCCCCCTCCACCCCACCAACTGGGATTACGAAGGCATCTAAAGGAGGCAAGCAAAGCAAGCCTTCAACAGAGTGAAGAGGCATTTAGGACTCACATTGGGATACAGGCAAGGAGAAGCCCATATGCCAAGAACACGAAGAAGAGACAACACTGGAAAGGGGCAGGATAATCCCACACCAAGCTCTACTAACCCTATGGAAGACACCTGCAGTGGGATCCCTCTGGGGATGCCCCAGGACACAGATATCAGAAACGCAATTGGGAACACATTTAAAGAACTACAAGATTATAAAGAACAAATCAAAGAACTAAGAAAAGACAATGAAGAACTCAAGAAGGACCTAGAGAGAGAGAATGACAAACTCCAGAAGGAAGTAGAAACACTGAAAAGATCCCATGCTGAAAAACATAAGGAAACCAACCAGCGAAGCAAAGAGCTACAAGAAGAGATTGAGAAGCTCCAAAAAGAAGTAGAAATACTGGGCTGGAGAGATGGCCTAGCGGTTAAGAACACCAACTGCTCTTACAGAGGACCCAGGTTCGATCCCCAGCACCCACATGGCGGCCGAGAGACGTGTGAAACTCCAATTCCAGGAGAACTCCAGCTCCCGGGGAATCTGAGACCCTCTTCTGACCTCCGCGGCATTGCACGACACGGGTGCACAGACTTGCATGCAGGCAGTACATTCATACACATACAGAAATAAATAAAATTAATAAAAAAATAAAAAAAGAAGTAGAAATACTAAAGAAATCAGAAGAGGAAATGAAAAAGGAAATCAGACACTCATCCAATCAAGAGGAAAAGAATGGAAATAGCCTCAGAAGCAGAATGGAGGAAGCAGAGCAAAGAATATCAGACCTGGAAGATAACACAGAACAACTAAAAACCACAAGGCAAGATTATGAAAAATTTAAAAATACACA
>VZQC01007428.1:778004-797854 GCA_009823505.1 Rhizomys pruinosus | reverse complement strand
GAAAAGAGGAAGTCAAGCTATCCATTTTTGCTGAAGATATGATTGTCAACCTAAGGAATGCTAAGAACTCCACCCGAAAAGTCCTAGAAACGATTAAGAGCTTCAGTAAAGTGGCAGGATACAAAATAAATCTAGAAAAATCAGTAGCCTTTCTTTACACCAACAACAAGCAACGGAAGAAGGACTACAAGGAGACCTTCCCACTCACAGTAGCCTCAAAAACAATAAAATGCCTAGGAACATACCTAAGCAAAGACACCAAGGATCTCTACAACAAAAATTTTAAACCCCTGAAAAAGGAAATTGAGGAAGACAACAGAAGATGGAAAAACTTCCCATTCTCATGGACTGGGAAAATAAATATAGTAAAAATGTCCATCCTACCCAAACTAGTGTATAGATTTAATGCAATCCCAATCAAAATTCCCAAGAGTTTCTTCACAGGCTTGGAAAAAAAATCTTCAATTTCATTTGGAAAAACAAAAGACCCAGAATAGCCAAAGCAACCATGAGCGAAAAGAGCATAAAAAGGTGGATCGCTATACCAGACATCAAACAATAATACAGGGCTATAGTCATAAAAACACCCTGGTACTGGCACAAAATCAGACCAATTGACGAATGGAGTAAAACTGAAGATCCAAATCTGAGCTCATACAATTTCAGCCACCTCATATTTGACAAGGGGGCCAAGAATACACAATGGAGGAAAGACACCATCTACTGTAAATGGTGTTGGCAAAACTGGATCACCACTTGTAGAAGAATTAAATTAAACCCCTCCCTCTCACCCTGTACAAAAGTCAACTCCAGATGGATCAAAGACCTCAACGTGAAACCACAAACCCTGGAGGTGATAGAAGAGGAACTTGGCAGCAGCCTACAAGACATAGGCGTAGGAAAAGACTTCCTAAATCAGACAGCAGCTACACAAGAAATAAGATTGACAATTGACAAATGGGACCTCATTAAACTCAAAAGTTTCTGTACATCAAAGAAACAATAAAGGAAATGAAGAGAAAACCCACAGAGTGGGAGGAAAACGTCACTGCAGATAGAGCTGACAAAGCATTAAATTCCAGAGTATACAAGCTACTCAAAGAACGAAGAAGAAAGAAAACAAATAAATCACTCAAAATATGGAGCAAAGATCTGAATAGAGACTTCACAGAGGAGGAATTAGAGATGGCCAAGAAACAACTTAAGAAGTCTTCAACATCGCTAATAGTTAAGGAATTGCAAATTAAACCCCTTTGAGATATCATCTTACTCCAATAAGACTGGCTAGGATCAAGAATATGAATGATACCAAGTGCTGGAGAGGTTGTGGGGAAAGGGGAGCACTCATCCTTTGCTGGTGGGGATGTAAACTTTTACAGCCACTATGGAAAGCAGTGCGGAGAACCCTTAGAAGACTCAAAATGAGCCTGCCATTTGACCCAGTCATACCACTCCTGGGTATATACCCACAAGACACATCTTACTGCAGAGATACTTGCACAGCTATGTTTATTGCACCTCTGTTCACAATAGTAAAAAGTTGGAACCAGCCCAGGTGCCCCTCAACTGAGGAGTGAATAGACAAAATATGGTACATGTATACAATGGAGTTCTATACAGTGGTAAAGAGGGACAACATCATGAACTTTGCAGGTAAATGGATGGAGCTAGAAGACATTACGTTAAGTGAAGTAACACAGTCCCAGAAAAACAATCGACAAATGGTGTCTCTCATATGTGGATGCTAGTGCCAATAACCAGGATATAAATATTTGTCGTGGAGAGGGATGCATAGTAAAAGAACAACAACAGAAAGACCGCATCAGAAAACTGACTGAAATGGTGAATTGGGAAGGGTGGGTAGGCTGGAGAGGGACAAGGGTGTATATTCGGTTAATGCATATTTAATTGACATGAGTTCAACAAGTATCCAGTTTTGCCCAGACACTGTCTACAGCTTATGTGGTGTTTTAGGACTTACTAAAAGTAAATATATGTATATTAAACAACATACGTTTACAGGCTCTGACAAAAATGGTAATGCATCTGAGTTAAATGGAGATATAAATTGCTGTTGTCCACATTTGTTTTACTTAAAATCCGTATTACAATAACTTTGGGATTGGCACATATATATGTTTTCTATAATTTTTCTGTTGTACAGTATCAACTTGGAGCATTCTTTTTCACCTATAAGATGATTTAATGTAAAAATTAAGTTTGGTTCCCAAGTTAATCACATACAGTCACCCAAAACACCATGGGTGAATTTGATGAAATCTGTACCTTGATTCCACCCTATAGGTATGTATAATACAACTGCCTTCTGGAGACTCATGGATCAAAAAACAAAAACCTAAAAAAAAAGGGGGGGTATACAGATAGATATAAAACCTTTTTGTCAAAAACTTTGCAATTCAATTCTTAAAACTAACTATGGGAAAATATTTGTATGTTCCAACAGGTCAAAATGTCATCATCTTAATGGCTGAGAAAGAAAATATACAGCTTTGCATTGAGTAGGATGTACCAGAAAGTGCCAACAGAAAGGTTGGCCCATCTGATCATTGAAACGAAGAAAAGCCTCAGATTGGTACAAACACCAAACCCCTCTGTGGATCCTATTTGTAACAACTATTTATAATGAGTACTAATGAAACTTACCTTCTAGGTGCCTCAAAGGTTTTAATACGAGAGAATTTCTTACCTCTCCCACATAGAACAAGGAGAAATATGATGATGAGGAGGTCGTTCTCCAACTGTAAATAGGGAAACAACTATTATAGAGGTAATCTCTTACAAAACTGGTAAAACTGCCTTCTTTAGTTGACTAATAGACAGAAGAACTGTGAAAAGGATTATTCTTTATTCAGAACCAAATATAATACTAAAGTTTCCTAACACTATGCACTTAAGCAAAATATATTAATACAGGAGCTCAGACATCAGCAATGGATTATTCCACCAAGGAGATTTTGGCCAGGTGATCCAAGCACCCACAAACGGTAAAGTCCCCTTGCCTCTAAACTGGGATACCTGCAAGAAGAGAGGCGATAAGGCCCTGCTGTCGAAGACCTGACATTAACATGGGAAAGATGTATTGAGACCACACATGCAAGTGTACAGATGGTCTCTGCAATACCAGAGACTGTTACCAAATTCCACTAAACCAATAAAGCAAATATGGGTCTCCTTTAGTCAAGCAAGACTCCTCCATCAGCACCAGCTACACCTCACCTGCCTGGAAATACTGTGCAGTAGAGGCAGCCATATGCCTGTATATCCCAAATCTAATTGGCTATTGGCTCTCTCCTTGGAGGAATAATCCATGGCTGATGCCACAAACTTACATCCTCTAATGGTTAGGAGATCTTATAAGCCACAGTAAGACCCTGTCATATTTAACAGAAAAAAAATGTATTTCATGGATTAACATACCATGCAATCATCTGTGTCTATACCAATGTAACCTACCATAACCATTAGTACTGTTTAAATACCTATATATCCAGTTGCTTGTGCTTCATTAGTAGGATCGAAAGGCTATTCCTGGACAAAATGTCAGACCATGAAAGGAAACAGCCAGAATTGACCAGTTTCCAAGACAACAGCTCCAGCGAAAGTAGACTGTTTTGCTTCTCATCCACCTGTGCCCCTTTTCTAAGCCTAGGGAACAATCTGTGGAAGAGGGGGCATGGTAGAAGGTAGGGGGCTGCGATTGGGGTGAATGGTGAAACTACAGCAGTATAGTCTTGACACTCATTTGATCAACTTGATTAAGCATACAAGCCCCCCCTGCTGGATGATGGTACCCATGGGCTGTGGGGGTTTGGGCACAACTCCTTGCAAATTGGTTTTACATAAAGGATGCTTGCACTGATAAATTATCACTTATTGCTAATAAATGAAAAAAATGAGAGAAAGTTGTAGGACATTTATGGCAGAATGCATGATATGGGATGGGGTGGGTTGGGGTGGGGGGAAGGGAAAGGGAAATATGCTTGAACTGAATTGGAAAATGATGTATGAAATACACAAAGCATCAATAAAAAAATGGAAATAAAAAAGAAAAGGGAAATATCACAACAGACAAGGAAAAGATCCAGAATATCATATGGGAATACTTTAAGAACCCATAATGTACCAAGTTTGAAAACCTAGAAGAAATGGATGAATATCTGAAATCCTGATAATCACCAAACCTCAACAAAGAAGAGATCCACAGCTTAAACAGACCCATATACATGAAGAAATGGAAGATGTAATAAGAAACTTCCTAACTAAAATAAGCCCAGGCACAGATGGTTTTAAGGAAGAATTCTATAAAACATTTCAAAAAGACATACAACCATTATTATTGAAACTGTTTAGAAGGATGCAATCAGAGGGCATTCTTCCAAATTCCTTCTATGAAGCCAGCATCACTCTATTACCACAACCAGGCAAAGATACAACTAAAAAGGAGAATTAGAGACCCACCTCCCTCATGAACACAGATGCCAAAATTCGAAACAGGATACTGGCAAATAACATACAGACCCACATCAAGAAGACCATCCATAATGACCAGTTGGATTCATACCAGAGTTGCAGGGATGGTTCAACATATGAAAATCAATAAACATCATCAAACACATAAATGGAATGAAAGACAAAAAACACACCATCATCTCAATTGATGCTGAAAAAGCCTTTGACAAAATCCAGCATCCTTTCATGCTTAAAGTCCTAGAAGGAATTGGATTGGAGGTATCATTCCTCAATGTAATCAAAGCCATATACAGGAAACCCACAGCCAATATCATCCTAAATGGGAAACAACAGAAACATTCCCTTTAAAGGTAGGAACTCGGCAAGGCTGCCCCCTGCCACCACTCTTCTTCAATATAGTGCTCGAAACACATGCTAGATCAATAAGACAAGAAAAGGAAATTAAGGGAGTACTAATTGGAAAAGAGGAAGTCAAGCTATCCCTATTTGCTGATGATATGATTGCTTACTTATGGGATGCTAAAAACTCCACCAGAAAACTCCTAGAAATGATTAACAGCTTCAGCAAAGTGGCAGGATACAAAATTTACCTAAAAAAAATCAATGGCCTTTCTTTTCACCAAGAAGAAGCAACTGAAGAAAGAATTCAAAGAGACCTTCCCACTCACAATAGCCTCAAAAAGAATAAAATACTTAGGAACAAACCTAACCAATGACACCAAAGATCTCTACAACAAAAATTTTAAATCTTTAAGGAAAGAAATTGAAGAAGACATCAGAAGATGGGAAAACCTCCCATGCTCATGGATTGGGAAAGATAACATTGTAAAAATGTCCATTCTACCCAAACTCTTGTATAGATTTAACGCAATCCGAGTCAAAATCCCCAAGAGTTTCTTCACATGATTGGAAAAATATGTCCTTAAATTCATTTGGAAAAACAAAAGACCCTGAATAGCCAAAACAACCCTGAGTGAAAAGAGTTAAATAGGCGGGATATCTATACCAGATTTCAAACTATACTACAGGGCTATAGTCATAAAAACAGCCTGGTACTGGCACAAAAATAGACCTGTTTACCAATGGAACAAAACTGAAGATCCAAACCTGAGCACATACAATTTCAGCCATCTCATATTTGACAAGGGGGCCAAGAAGCCACAATGGATAAAAGACAGCATCTTCAGCAAGTGATGTTGGCAAACCTGTATCACTACTTGTAGAAGAATGAAATTAAACCCCTACCTCTAGCCCTGTACAAAAGTCAACTACAGATGGATCAAAGACCTCAACATGAAACCCCAATAGAAGGCAATAGAAGAAAAAGTTGGCAGCAGACTACAAGACATAGGCATAAGAAAAGACTTCCCATCTTGTGCAGACAGCAGCTGCACAAGAAGTAAGGTCAATTGACAAATGGGCCTTCATTAAACTCAAAAGCTTCTTTCCATCAAAAGAAACAATCAAGGAAGTGAAGAGAAATCCCACAGAGTGGGAGGGAATCTTCACTGCAGAAACATCTGACAAAGCATTGATTTACAGAATATATAAACTACTCAAAAAACAAAGAAGAAAGAAAACAAATTACCCACTCAATAGATGGAGCAAAGAGCTGAACAGAGACTTCACAAGTGAGGTATTAGAGATGGCTGAGAAACACCTTAAGAAATGTTCAACATTACGAATCATTAAGGAAATGCAAATCAAAACCACTTTAAGATATCATCTTACGCCAATAAGACTGGCTAGGGTCAAGAAAGCACATGATACCAAGTCCTGGAGAGGTGGGGAAAGGGGAACACTCATCCACTGCTGGTGGGAATGTAAACTGGTGCAGCCACTATGGAAAGCAGTGAGGGGAACCCTTGGAAGACTTGGAATTGACTTGTCACCCGACCCAGCCTTACCACTCCTAGACATGTACCCTCAAGTTTCACCCCACCGCAGAGATACATGCACGGCCATGTTTATTTCAGCTCTCTTCCCAATAGCAAAGAGCTGGAACCAACCCAAATGCCCCTCAACTGATGAGTGGTTAGAGAAAATGTGGTACATCTACACAATGGATTTCTAAGCAGCAGTAAAGAAAGATGACATCATGAGCTTTGCAGGAAAGTGGCTGGAGCTAGAGGACATCATGCTGAGTGAAATACCACAGTCCCAGAAAAACAAATGACGAATGGTATCCCTCATCTGTGGATGCTAATGCCAATTACTCAGTTGTAAGTATTTCTTGTGCATGGCCCCTTGAGCTTTTGTCCAAAGCAGTTGGGAGTGATGCATATTGGAAACAACAACAACAACAACAACAACAACAACAACAGAAAGGACTGCATCAAAGAACTGACTGAAACAGTGAACTTCTGCTCAAAACAGTCAACTTCCCCGTCAAGAATACTGAGAAAGACTGAGAAAGAGATGAATAGCATGTTTGGCAGAATGCATGAGCTCTGGAGGGATGGGGGAATGGGGGGGGGGACATGGGTCTATATTTGATAAAAAATATGTGTATAAATAAAAAAGAGTATATTGTTATCTTTTACTAGTGTGTTCTCTCTTACTAGTGTTTGTGTTAATTTCTTACTCTGTCCAACTTGGAAATTACACTTTACCAATATAGAGAACAAAGAACATAATATTTATGGGATTGAGTACTAAATAGTCTATTTTCAGCTCCCCACTGCCATAGTCTTAAAACACATGTCCAGAAGATAAGGGAGTACTAGTATATGAAAGAAAATTCTATCCAACAATGGATCTCAACTGAAATAATATTTTGGCGTTTTAAGTGAGAGATGTCTGTCCCCTATAGCTCATGGATTTGAACACTTGTTCGTCATTGGTGGTGCTGTCTTAGGAAGGTCATGGAACACAGTATACAAAGAGTCCCCATTCCACAGAATGAACCAAAGAAAATCATCCAAAGTTCCCGAGAATGAATTTGACTAGTCATGCTTTTTAACTAGAATGGTAATAATAGAATACATACAAAACTTTCCCTTATTCTCTTTGATGGAAAAGAGTTTGTAAGTACCACTATAGTTCCAAAAAAAACCCCCAACTAATTATTATACTTTATATTCATAACTTTTTTTTACATCCTCTTTTATATTTTTATAGCTTTAATTACATTTAAGCATTTCAGGAACCCATTATGTACTGTAATCAAACATTATCTTGCCTTGAGTGCCGATTCCTCTTTTACATCTAGGTTTTGAAAATGAAGATACTATTTTTATCTCTTTAACTCATTCCACTCCAGTTCTCATGGATGTAGAGAGGTGAATTCACAGAAAACAATGATGGTATTTTTATCTATTTTAACTCCTTCCACTCCAGTTTAATGGATGGAGAGAAGTGCATTAGTGGTTTGCACATAAATTCCTACAGGCAGACAGTTGCCTTGTTAGCTCTGTTATACAAGAGAAGACAAAAGTCCAGGCTTTACACATACACACAAAACCAAATTCTCATCCCCCCCACTACATACAACTACAAATGTCTGTATCACTTAACTGCATGCAAGACTTATTTTTAAGGTGCTACCAACTTTGCAGATGTGGACCATGGTAGCGTCACAAGAAATGTATATTTCCTTTCTTTCAACAATCATGGGTGTAGATTCTTCTTCAAATCAGTTGTGCCAGGGATGATAGGACTCATTTCCATGAATAAGAAGCTAGTTAGACAGAAATGAAATGACACTGTAATAAATCCAGAATGTATTTTCTTTCTCAAACTTACAACTTTAAAAAAATTTTAATGGGAAATAGCATGTTGACATCTGGGTACCAAGACACCTATTCCTTTGTTTTCCCACTAGAAGAGAAATTGATTAGCTACGAAGATGTTAAGGTCACCTTGACATAAGACTCTTAAGAGAATAGTTGAATTTCAAATAGGCTTATCATATTTCTAAGTATAAGATGATTTATACAAAAGATCAAGCCAGTCAAAATTCAAGCACGGATGTGGGAGGTCCCCACCCCTACCTGAAGAGTTATTGGCAGTTGATGCTGATAGAGGAAGGAGAATAATATCCCCTTTGAGTTGTAGAGCTCTTTCCCCAGCCCCAGCAAATGACCCCATCTCACGTGCAAAAGGGCAGCACTAATTGGACTCAGGGTAACAAAGAAGACATGAACTTGGGAAAGAGATGGGGTGGTAGGAGGGAGGTCGTGGTGAATAGTTATGATTGAAGTACATTCTAGAAATGTATGAAATTTTTAAAGAATTAAAAAATTGTCTTTTAAAGAAGATGATTTATAAAGTGAGATGCTTCCATAAGCTTACAGAAACATTGAAGCCTTTGTTTCAACACACACACACACACACACACACACACACACACACATACACACACACACACACATATTACAAGGGGAACTACACATATACATTTATGAATTTACAGAAGGCACAAGGGCCTATTGCAGAAAGAAAGCATGCTCATATTCCAATAAAAGCAGAGTACAACTTCAAATGGTATTTTATCATAAACACTGAACCTCCTATAAATGACTCAGAGTCACTCGGCATAAATGTGAGGAATATTTTTTTTATTTTATTTATTTTCATATGTGTATGAATGTACTGTCTGCATGTAGGTCTGTGTACCCATGTCATGAAATGCTGGGGAGGTCAGAAGATGGCGTCGTATTCCCCTGGAACTGGAGTTAAAGATGGTTCTCAGCTGCCATGTGGGTGCTGGGGATCGAACCCAGGTCCTCTGCAAGAGCAGTCGGCACTCTTAATTGCTAGGCCATCTCTCTAGCACGAGGAATATTTTTTAAACAAGTTTTATTGAATATTGGATATGAGGAACATTTTGATAAGTCAGAGTTGCGGGAAGTGGTCATCATTGCTCAGGTAAAAAGTTTCTTATAAATCGTGGAGAAACTAAAACCCTGACTCTCACCCTTGATGATTTTCTTATATTTTGCAAGCAAATATTTGTCATTATTTTTTCCTGAGTATTAGCAGTAAAGAGAGGGGATCCATCCCTGAAATCTTGAATTTTGATTCTGTTTCTGCAGCCCTGGATTACATATGATGTAGCATATTCAATGAGGCAAAGAAAATACCAGGAATTGTACATTCTGTTGAACGTTGGTGTTTCAAGCTCAGCGGTGCAGTTCCTCTCCATGGAGTGAAATGAGTCAATAGATTTGTGGAGTCATTTCTCAAATTTTCAGATAAAATAATATTATATCATAAATTCTGCATGCTGATGACAAATAAATATGGGGATTGATAATATGTAAAATAATACAAATAATTTGACCAAAATGATTGTTTTCAAACAAAGCCGGTGGTGTATCCATGTCTATGGAAACACAGAAGAGACAGTTTCCTTATATGAAGTATTGATAGAAATAGTGAAATTATCGATTAATTGAGAAAATTCAGTAATGCATAAAGGCAGTCATGATGAAGGACCCATGTCATTTCATCACTGTCAATGAAAAGAAAATGATGCAATAAAGAGCTAAATAATTAAGCTCTCATCCTTTTATTTTCATCCCCGTGTGACATGGCTGGAAGCCAGCAGTGACCAGAAACAGCAGGTTCACATTCCTTTATGGGGTACTTTAAATTGCAATGCCCCCCCACAGGCTCTAAGTATTTAAATAGTTGGCCCTGGTTGGTGGTGCTGTTGGCAGAGGTTCAGGAGGAGGTAATGGCTTTGCTGGAGGAAGCACATGACTGGGGCCAGGCTTTGAGAGTTCATAGCCTTCCTCCAACTTTGAGCCTATCTCTCTCATCTTTTGGCTCTGCTCACCTCTGCAGTCACACCTCCTCACAGGATAAGACTTTTATGCACATGGAACCATAAGCAACATACTCTTCCTTCTATAAGTTCCCTGGGTCATGGTGTTTTTTCACAACAACAGAAAAGTAACTAATATGTTCTAAAATGAAAGTTTTCACCTTACAAAATCAGAAAAATTAACTAAGTATTCAAAAATGGATTCTTTGGTGAATTTCAAAGAAGTTCCTGTTAAATTTCTTTTTACAGGTGGCAACTTTCCTTTGAATGGACCACCTGGGTTTCAGCATGTAGCTCTAGGTTTGTTTTGTGGGCAGATGGTTTTCAAGTGTTGACAGTGAGGAAGTCTTTTAGCTTTCAGGCAAATACTTGAAGGCATTCACTATTTCATAAGCAAACAAAGCAATTAAAATCATACAAGACCATAATGTTTTGTAGCTCAGAAGTATGTTACCAATTTTTGCTATGCTATTAAACAAAGTGTTAAAAGGATCAGACTTCAAACCTATTTCCTAATCTCCTTCTGGATGGTATGATTCACTGGAAGAGCAGTATTTGTCTAACACAGGCCATGGCCTGGGTCCTATCCCTACCACTTCAAAATCAAAACAAGACATTAATAGATGAATAACTCGTATTCAAAATTGAAGTGATAAATGCAATTTCTAGCTTTTGCATAAACATTCTAAACATTTAGGCATTAGTATCTTATGCTTTCTTTCTTTTTTTGTCTTTTCAAGACATGGTCTCCCTGTAGCCCCAGCTGTCCTGGAACTCACTCTGTAGACCAGGCTGGCCTTGAAATCACAAAGATCCACCTGCCTCTGCCTCCTGAGTGCTAGGATTAAAGGCGTGTGCCACTATGCCTGGCACTTATGCTTTGTTTCTAAACTCCTAAGTAGGTAAGTATCAATCCTTACTGAATTCTGGAGTGAAATATGTCAATTAATTAACAATGCAAGACATGTTACCACATAAGAACCCCTATGGTTGAAAGGCATCATAGGACAAAACGGAATATATGACTTGGTAACATACCAAACACATTTTGAGTAAGAATGAAATACCAATGTTTTAACCAAGGAGTAAACATCGTGGTTTACTTCACTATTTAGTCTGCTCTTTCTGTTTTTAAATTAAGCTGCAAACTCTCAGTGACTTTCCTAAATGAATACAGATAGAATGATAACTATATCTAATATAGGTTCATTTTGAGTTGTTAAAACATCCTAGGAAAGCTTGGGAATATTTTGTGGTTACATTTTAGGGGATGGTGAGGCAGAGTCTCTCTGTAGGCTGGCCTGGCATATAACTCACTCTATATATCAGGATCACCTTCTTTGATCACCAGCAGTTGGGATTAAAGGTGTGTACTACACTGTCCAGCTTCAATTTAGTTTTTATTCTCTACAAAACTTCATCCTAAAAATGAGTGCTTTGTATCATTATATGATTCCTCAATACTAAAACACATTAAAAAAGACTAATATAATAACATGGAAAAACTTCTAAGATGGGCAAAGTTTGATTTGTGAATACATATGGTGCTAAAATATATGTCGGGAAAAATTTAGAGTACTCATCAATTAAGGTAAAATGTCAATGGAGGTATTATATTCTGGAATATTTATAAGATGAAGGACAAAGCATTCAAGTGTATCTGAAATGCACTTACAAAATGTATTTAGAGATGCAAAGATGCTGAACTGTTTGGGGAAACATTTGATAAAAACATTATAACTTAATAGAAGTAAATGGAAGTATAAAGAATCTTAGCAATAGGACCAATAATGGTTCATAGATGAAAATTAAACCACTGAGTTGTAAAGACATAAGATATGATTTCCATTTTGCAAGGATGTTGCAAAAAATACCCTAAATACTTGAGTGAGTCCAGAACTTTTCAGGTTATTTCTTTGAATTGTCAACGTGAAATCAGTCACTTGGGAGGCAAGGATCTGGGGGATGATGTTCATTAGGATAGTTGAAGTGTCAAGACCTACCCTTTGTGAGGATCACCACATTCTAGCCTGGGATTCTGGACTGAATAAAACAGAGAAGCCAGACTGAATACCAACATTCATTTCTCTCAGCTTCCCAAATATGGATGGGATGGATAGATAGATAGATAGATAGATAGATAGATAGATAGCTCAAGTCAAAACAGAATGAGTTTAGGATTCATATACAACTTTTACATGAAATCTGAATGTAATTATTTTTTCTTTTGAGACAGGATCATGCCTGTAGCCCCAGATTGCTGGAACTCACTATGTAGACCAAACTGGCCTTGAGCTCACAGAGATCCACTTGACTTTGCCTCCTGAGAGCTAGGATTAAAGGCATATACCACCATTCCCAGACTGAAATATAACGTTACATAAGATCAAAAATAATTTTGTTGTGGGGATAAAGTTCCATTATGTAGAATTTTCAATCCTGGGCTATGTTAGCACTCAAATAGTTTTTCTATTTTGTAGTATTTAGGGTTTGAAATTTGGGTATTACAGATAGTCAAAGTATGTGTACAAACTGATTAGCTAAAAGGAAGGAATTAACCAACAAATCATCTATAAGAGATTAAAAGGTTCTGAGCATATGCACAAAATCTGGCAAGAAAGAAACAAAAATTAAAGAGTATTACCCACTACAGGACAGTAGAGGCAGGGCCAGGGAAATCAAGCTAGCACATTGCTTCAAAGAAGAGGGAGGCCAACATGGTGGCACATGCCTTTAATTTCAGCACTCGGGAGGCAGAAACAGACAGATCTCTGTGAGTTCAGGGCCAGCCTGGTCTACATAGCAAGTTCCAGGCCAGCTGGGACTAAAGGGAGACTCTGACTCAAGAAGACCAATAAAAAGGGGGAGGTTCAAGTGTTGGATAGAGGGGTCAACACAGCTTCCAGGTCAATTTGGGGTATATAGTTAGGAGCTAGCTGACTAAGGGTACAAATGACTCAAAATAAATAAAACGAAACAAAAATACATAGACCAGACTTGGTGTTGCACAACTTTAATCTCAGGACTATTGAAGGTGAGGCTAGTGGATCTCTGTGAGATGGTATATCTCAAATTTCAGGTCAGCTAGGGTTACAGGAAGACCCTGTCACAAGAACAAACAGAAAACAAACAAACAAACAAAAGACCCCAAAATGACCTGAGTTCAATCATTCCCAGAATCCCCTGGAAGATTAAAGGAGATAACTGACTACAAAGTTGTCCAAAGTTGCACACATGCCATGGAACATATGCTAACACACACACACACACACACACACAAACACACACACACACATACATACATACATACATACACACACACACACACACACACACACACACACACGCACACACACGTACAATGCTCCCACATACTGTCGTAATAAATGTTTTTAAAAATTGGACTGGAGAGATGACTGGAATCTTCAGAGCAGGTGACACTCTTGAAGAAGACTCAACTGTCTGTAACTCCAGTCCCAGGGGATGAGATGCCTTCTTCTGGTGTCTTAGCACACCAGGCACACCATACATAGATGCACCCAAACACTCATATACATAAATGTAAATAAATATTTAAAAACAATGAAAAAAATACTTTTTAGAAAACCAGAAGAAGTTTATTGTCCTCCGAGTTAAATTTCACAACCTGTTATCAGTGTTCACACTCCCAGCTTACTCCTTACATTCTGACATTGAGATGCTCCCTTTAAAACACTTCTTGTGCAGGGTGCCTTTATTGTCAACCTCACATACCTGGTTTGAGGAAGCCTCAACTGGGGAACTGATTTCAGTGGGCTAGCTATGTCTGAGGTACATTTTCTTGATTGTGAGTGATATGAGAGGAGCCAGCCTAATGTGGGCAGTGCCAGCGCTGGGCAGATTGTTGTGTATTGTATAAGAAATTAGGCTGAGCACAGGCCAGGGGAGCAAGCCAATAAGCAGCATTTCTCCATGGTCTGTGCTCACCTCCTGCCTCCAGGTTCCTGCCTGGGTTTCCTTCAGTGATGAACTGTGACCTGGGAGATGTAAGATAAAATAAACCCTTTCTTCTCCAAGTTAGTTTTGTTCAGCATTTTTATATCACAGCAATAGAAAGAAGCTAGAACACTTAGTTATGTTTTTGTTTCCTTCAATAGACTTTATCAAAGGAGTTCTAGGTCAATAGCAAAGCTGAGCAGATGTAAACAGAGAGCTCCCCTATCTATACTTGGAGATGAAACATAGCCTCCTGGATAATTCATTTCTGCCCAATATGCTTATGCTATATTAGGGTTACTCTTGGGGCCACTAATTCCATGGTTTTAACAAATTGATCACATGAATACAGTCTGAGATGAGACCTTCTCTGTGTCATCCTCTTCACCAAGCCTTTTTCCATGGTTTGCATTCACATTTATAAATCTGAAGATAGGCTGTGGAGTTTGCAGTGGTTGAGTGCTAGAGGACCATGGATGATACAGTGGGTTCAAGCCCACTTAATTAATTGAAGAAAATAATTAATTGAAGAAAATAAACAAAATCTAACGTGATGCTAGGAATACAAAGCACATTCTGTGTGTGTGTGTGTGTGTGTGTGTGTTTCCTGCATTTGACTGTACACAGGCACACACATGCAGTGGCCAGAGCCAGAGCCAAAGCCAGGTAGATGTCCCTGGTTCTCATCTATCAATAATTTTTAACTTTTCTTTTCTGTGCATGGGTGTTTTACCTGCATGTAAATAAGTATACAAAGATGTGAAAACCCAAAGAGGCCAAAATAGGGTGTCAGATACCCTGGAACTGGAGTTATGGATGGTGCTATGGACTGAACCCCAATTCTTTTGCAAGAGCAACCATTTCTCTTAACCTCTGACCTATCTCTCCAGCCTTTGTCTTTTTGTAAACGTATTTATTTGCTATTAGGGTTATGCCGGCATACATGTAAGTGCACACGTGTCATGCAAAGCCCACAGAGACCAGAAGAAAGCATCAGATGCCCTGAACCTGGAGTTTCAAACTGTTGTTAGCTCCCATAAGAGTGCTGGGAGTTGAACTCTTGTCTTCCACAAGAACCAAGAACGCCAGTGCTCTTATCTGCTGAGCCATCTCTCCAGCCCTATCTTTATCACTCTTAACTTTGTTATCTTCATATATATTCTTTCACTGAATTGAATGCTCACATTTCTGGCTAGACTGGCTGGCCAGCAAGTTCTTAGGATGTATGTCTGTGGCCTTCAGTGCTGGGGTTTCAGCCATGCATAGCCATGCATAACTTTTTCTCTGAATGCTTGGAGATCCAAACTCGGGTCTTGAGCTCTGAGAACCCCTACTCTCTCCCTCTAGTTAATCTTTATAGTCTCACCAATTTGTTTTTAAGAAAGGAAGATACATGCACTTTGTGAACTAGTATAGTGTTCTCTTTGTACACAGTTGTTGGAAGACTTTACTTTGTATCCTAAGAACTAGAAAATTCACTGAGCCCAGGGGAGAAACCCATGACTTGCATTTTCCACCTGGGTTTCAGGTGGTGTCAATAATGGAGTTGCTCTGTGAGACATAATTTGAGTAGAAGATCCTCTTGAATAGAGGGTCCTGGGCTGGAGAGATGGCCTAGCGGTTAAGAGCGCCGACCACTCTTGCAGAGGACCCGGGTTCAATCCCCAGCATCCACATGGCGGCCGAAAGCCATCTGAAACTCCAATTCCAGGAGAACTCCAGTTCCAGGGGAGTCTGACACCCTCTTCTGACCTCTGCGGCGTTGCACGTCACGGGTGCACAGACTTGCATGCAGACAATACATTCATACACATATGGAAATAAATAAAATTAAAAAAACATAAAAAAAGGAATAGAGGGTCCTTAGATATTTTTTAAGCTTTAATAATGTGAAGAAATACTGAAAAGTAACAAGCATTATAAATAATCCACTCTGTGTTCATTCTTTCCATGTATAATTTATCACAGATTAATTTGTTTTAGTCGATTTGGATTGCCATAACAAATTAACTGTTAGAGGATGACTTAGACAACTAAAATTTATTTTTCACAGCTTTGGGAGCTAGGAAAGTCCAAGATCCAGATGTCAGCAAAGTTACTACTTGTGAGGAACACAATTCTTGTTTTGCAGGCAGTTGTCTTTGAGGAGTTCAAACAAGCTATCTTGTACCTGTTTTTTATAAGGGCAATGTTAGAGTTTGTGCTTCAAATAGTACCCCAAAGTCCTATGTGGAATACTGAAAATTCAATGCCACTGTTTTCTGAGGTGGAAGTTTTGCAAGGGATTGTGTCATAAGAGCTCTGGTGTCATGGATGTGTTAATCCCTGTGAATGGAGTCTAGCTTAACAGGACATTGGTGGAAGGTAGCAATTTTGCCAGATGTGGGCCTGCTTGTATGGGAGGTTTGGGGACAATGCCCTAGAAAAAAGATGTATGTCTTGTAACACTTTGTGTTTTTTTTTTTTCTCTCTCTGTTGGCTCCCATGATATAAGCAGCCTTCCTTTAACATACCTACCCACAGGGATGTACTGTCTTATCACAAACCCAAGGCTGCGCAAAAAACTGACACTGGAGAAAAGTCTGAAATTATAAAACAAAATAAAGCATCATTTCTGGTCAGGTGTGGTGGTGCATGCCTTTAATCCCGGCACTTGGGTGGCAGAGGCAGGCATATCTCCATGAGTTCAAGGCCAGCCTGGCCTACATAGTGAGTTCCAAGCAAGGTGAGGCTACAGGGAGACCGTGTCTCAAAAAAAGACCAAAATATTAAGCAAGCATTGATATATATNACTCTTCAGTTACATGAAAAAGTCATATGGGAGAGAAACTGAATGTAAACAATGTTGACTGTAAGGTCTTTTAAAATTAATTTTTTATAGTGGTAATTTCTTTTTTTTTTCTTATCAAATCTAGATCTGTGTCCCTCACCTTATCCTCCCACCCCACCAGAGCTCATGGATTCTGCCAAACATGCTTTTCAACTCTTTCTCAGTCTTTCTCAAAATTCTCCATGTGGAAGTTGACTGTTTTGAGCAGAAGTTCACCGTTTCAGTCAGTTCTTTGATGCAGTACTTTCTGTTGTTGTTGTTGTTGTTGTTGTTTCCAATATGCATCACTCCCAACTACTTGAACAAAAGCTCAAAGGGCTGTGCACAAGAAATACTTACAACTAGGTAATTGGCACTAGCATCCATAGATGAGGGATACCATTTGTCGTTTGTTTTCCTGTGACTGTGTTACTTCACTAGGCATGATATCTTCTAGCTCTAGCCATTTACCTGCAAAGCTCATGATGTCATCTTTCTTTACTGCTGCATAAAATTCCGTTGTGTAGATGTACCACATTTTCTCTATCCATTCGTCAGTTGAGGGGAATCTGTGTTAGTTCCAGCTCCTTGCTATTGTGAAGAGAGCTGAAATAAACATGGCTGCACATGTATCTCTGTGGTAGGATAAGACTTGTGGGTACATGCCCAGGAGTGGTATGGCTGGGTCAGGTGGCAAGTTCATTCTAAGTCTTCCAAGGGTTCTCCACACTGTTTTCCATAGTGGCTGTATGAGTTTGCCTTCTCACCAGCAGTGGATGAGTGTTCCTCTTTCCCCACAACCTCTCCAGCACTTGGTATCATTTGTGTTCTTGATCCTAGCCAGTCTTATTGGAGTAAGATGATATCTTAGAGTTGTTTTGATTTGCATTTCTTTAATGATTAATGATGTTCAACACTTCTTAAGATGTTTCTCAGCCATGTCTAATTTCTCACTTGTGAAGTCTCTGTTAAGGTTTTTGCTCCATCTATTGAGTGGGTCATTTGTTTTATTTATTCGTTTTTTGAGTAGTTTATATGTTCTGGAAATCAATGCTCTGTGAGATGTTTCTGGGTGAAGGTTTCCTCCCACTCTGTGGGATTTCTCTTCACTTCCTTGATTGTTACTTTTGATGTACAGAAGCTTTTGAGTTTATTGAGGTCCCATTTGTCAATTGTCAACCTTAATTCTTGCGCAGCTGCTGTCTGATTTAGGAAGTCTTTTCCCAGGCCCATGTCTTGTAGTCTGCTGCCAACTTTTTCATCTATTGCCTTCAGACTTTGGGGTTTCACGTTGAGGTGTTTAATCCATCTGGAGTTGACTTTTGTACAGGGCAAGTGGTAGGGGTTTAATTTCATTCTTCTACAAGTGGTGATCCAGTTTTGCCAACACCACTTGCTGAAGATGCTGTCTTTTCTACATTGTGTTTTCTTGGTCCCCTTGTCAAATATGAGATGGCTGAAATTGTATGTGCTCACGTTAGGATCGTCAGTTTTGTTCCATTGGTCAAATGGTCTGTTTTTGTGCCAGTACCAGGCTGTGTTTATGACTATAGCCCTGTAGTACAGTTTGAAGCCTGGTATAGAGATCCCCCTGTATTGCTTTTTTCACTCAGGGTTTTTTTGTCTATTCAGGGTCTTTTGTTTTTCCAAGTGAAATTACGGACTTTTTTTTCCCAAGCCTGTGAAGAAACTCTTGGGGATTTTAATTGTGATTGAGTTAAATCTATACAAGAGTTTGGGTAGAATGGATATTTTTACAATGTTAATTTTCCCAATCCATGAGCATGGGAGATTTTTCCATCACCTAATGTCTTCTTAAATTTCTTTCTTTTAGGGTTTAATTTTTTTTTTTTTTCTTGGAGAGATCTTTGGTGTCTTTGGTTAGGTTTGTTCCTAGGTATTTTATTGTTTTTGAGGCTATTTTGAGTGGGAAGTTCTCCTTGAACTTTTTGCTCAGTTGCTTGTTGTTGGTGTAAAGAAAGGCTACTGATTCTTTTAGGATAATTTTGTATCCTGACACTTTGCTGAAGCTGTTAATCATTTCTAGGAGTTTTCTGGTGGAGTTTTTGGCATACCTTAAGTAAGCAATCATATAATCAGCAAATAGGGATAGCTTGACTTCCTCTTTTCCAATTAGTATTCCTTTAATTTCCTTTTCTTGCCTTATTGTTCTAGAAAGTGTTTCAAGCTCTATATTGAAGTGGAGTGGTGACAGGGGGCAGCCTTGCCGAGTTCCTACCTTTAAAGGGATTGTTTCTGTTGTTTCCCCATTTAAGCTGATATTGGCTGTGGGTTTCCTGTATATGGCTTTGATTAAATTGAGGAACGATCCCTCCAATCCAATTCCCTCTAGGACTTTAAGCATGAAGGGATGTTTGATTTAGTCAAAGGCTTTTTCTGCATCAGTTGAGATGATGGTGTGGTTTCTGTCTTTCCGTCCATTTATATGCTTGATGATATTTATTGATTTTCATATGTTGAATCATCCCTGCATCTCCGGTATGAATCCAACTTGTTCATGACGGATGATCTTCTTGATGTGGGTCTGTATGTGATTTGCCAATACCCTGTTTAGAATTTTTGGCATCTGCGTTCATTAGGGAGATGGGTCTATAGTTCTCTTTTTTACTTGTATCTTTACCTGGTTTTGGTAATAGCATGATGCTGGCTTCATAGAAGGAATTTGAGAGAATTCTCTATGTTTGTATCCTTCTAAACAATTTCAGTAATAATGGTTGTAAATCTTTTTGAAATGTTTTATATAATTCTGCCTTGAAACCGTCTGGGCCTGGGCTTTTTTTAGTT
>VZQC01007428.1:753263-777484 GCA_009823505.1 Rhizomys pruinosus | reverse complement strand
TATATATATATATATGTTGGTTTTTGTTATAGAAGTATTGTGGGGAGAGATTCCTTCCAGGAGCAGAGAATATTCAAAGGCAGCTGCACAGACAAGAAGTCCACATCAGCATGGGTGTCCACTACCAAATGCTTCATTTCTGATGACCCCTTGCATGATTTGTATGCAGTTCAGATGATCAGAGAGATTCCTGTCCTCAGCAATTTAAGGGCTTGTATAACCTAGGAGGGGGAGTGTGCTGAATGCTGTAAATTTCCATGAGCTTTGTATGTTTCAATTACTTCCTTAGTCTCATGAGCCCCCTCCAGGGGACAATGTTTCAACTTGAAAGACCCAGCTCCACAGCAGAGGCTGAGTATATAAAGGTAGTGGTGCCTGAATCCCTCTGCTCACAGTCCATAGAAATACAATGACAGAATATGAAGAAAAAGTGATACTATGCTAGATGCTAATACAGAGCCAGAATTCCCTTGAAAGAGTGAACAGGGACTCCTAAGTTTACCATTATCTCCCCAACTTCATGAGAAGCCCAGCAATCGCCCATGATCAGCTCAGAGAACTTGTCACACACTTCATCTGTAACCTTCAGAAATTACGTGTATTAATGATGTCCTATCTACCTATTGTGTAATAATAAGGTGAAGACTCATAAAATTAGATGTCAGTGACACCTCAAGAGAAGGTTGTCTTGAAGTTCATTCTGAGTGGACAAACAGGTCTTGTGGCATTTTGTTTGATTCCCATTATAAAAACAATCTTACTCTACTGATAGACATAATGATTTCAACTGTGGTAACCACTTCATTAGAGTAGTGTATTATGATTTTGCCTAAAATTCTGTATTTTGAAAACTGATAAATTTCTGGGGTGCATAAAAATAGTGTTGGAGCAAGGCCTTGTTTGAATTTTCACAGGCTTGTTTCTGAGAAGTTGACTTAATATGCCATGCCTGGTAGTGAAGTCCATATTTTGCTTCTGGGATACCAATGCTGAGTTGCTCACAGTTACATTACCCTGGGTTTGCTTGTTATATCCATTAAATTATATAAAAACTACATACATCCATTAAACTTCTGCTCAATATTTGCTGCTGTTCTAGGCCAGCTGTGGGAAGAAGAAGGCCCATAAACAACAGTCTCTGCCCTTGAGAGTCTCAGTTTAGAAGGATATATATATATATATATATATATATANNNTATATTTACATGCCTGGTTTCACCCTTTGAGTAACACTTCTGTATCTTTATCCTCAACGGCTTTTTTGACAAACCACATTGGTCTGTATTTTCCCAATTTGTCTTGAGGCTGGGGAAGTGAAACTATTCATCTTTTTCAAAAATATTTTATTATATTTATTTTCTGTGGATGCGTGTATTGCCTGCATGTATGTAAGTATACCTATGTTATGCAATGCACTGGTATTCAGAAGATGGTGTCAGATCCCTGGAACTGGAGTTACAGATAGCTGTTAGCTGGCATGTGGGTGCTGGGATCCAAACTGGGGTTTCTACAAGAATAGCCAGTGTTCTTAACCATTGGGCTAGGTCACCAGCTCTCCGAAAATTCATTTTTTCTATGTTGGCACCTAATTGAGGATTTGTTTACTATGGGATGTGCACATTAATATTCAGGTGGGTTTTTATAAAGTATTCCATCCTAGACTTCCAACTTCAAGTGTTTCTGTTGTAAAACTTAAGGCCCCTGTGTTACTATTTTTAGGCCAAATTAGTGTTGCTTTACCTTGGAAAGTGTGCAGTAGATTGCAAAATACATTTATTCTTTCTGATCATGAAAATTAATTACCACCAAGCATAATTTCTCTTTCAAAAAATGATGCAAACCAGAAGAAAAGGACTTTGGTCATTGAGTTCATCACCCCGAAAATGTCAAGACCTCTCTTGTGTTATTGTATTATCAAATATGTCATTAAGAAAGAGCAGACACCAATTAATATCTCAGTGCTATGCAGACCAGAGCTAGGAAAATCATCTGTCACAAAAGGGGGGGCATCCCTCAGGAAACATTTCTCTGCAGTCTTATTTTTTTACCCCTAATATTAGATGCTTTATATATTAATTTTGAGCCTACAACTTATCTATGCGAACATACTATAAAATATTAAAATGTAAAATCCATTTATGGAGAAAGGTGACAAATCTCTAGTCATATCAAACTACAGATGAGACACATTGGACTACTGAATTGTTGTCGGGTATCTAACTCTACCAGTCATTGCAAACCAGGGATGCCCTTTCCCAAATGTGTTCTTATCCCATTAGTACACTGTCTGGGTCTAGGTTTCACATATGAGGTCTCAACGTGATTTTCTGGTGGCATTCTTTAGGCATTCTCTCACAAAACATCCCCTTTTAGACTCAGAGTCACCTCACTCATGCCACATTATTCAGAGTCCCATGTTCCAACATCCACAAACAACACCAGCCACACCTGTTACAGGCTCCTCAATGTACATCATAAATATAGTCTCTGCTGCTGGGAAATTCCATTGCTGCCTTGCCAGAAAGCCTGACATTTGCAAGTTTACAGAGGGAATTACCCCATCATCACCTTTCTCTCTTTCTCTTAATCCTCTGTAAAAGGCAAAGAAAAAAAAAATACTGAACTGCAAACTGCAAATAGCCATTTCTTTTCCAAGGCTGTTAAGACTTTGCCATTAAGCACTTCCCACACCACCTCCTCCCCACCCCTGCTACTACTTGACTTAACTTTTTTTCCAAAGATGAAGTAATGTGGAATTTCAGTAGAGATTTCAACTATTCAGATAAGTTTAATCAGTTAGGCAAATTATAAACAAGATACAGGAAATAAATTTTGTTGACTAAGTAAAAGTACTCAATACTCAGAAAAGATTTAATGGTTATCACAAATACTTTTTTGATAACTTCTTGGTCAGAGAAAAGTAGCTTATTATTGCTTTATAAATTTAATTGTTTTCCTTTTCGTTAATTTAATTTTTAAGTTGTACAGCTTGTAGGCTATATAATGGACTACTCTGATACATATTTGTGCAATCTCTCTCTGTGTCTGTGTGTGTGTGTGTGTGTGTGTGCTGTATGCACATGTGTGTTTGGGCATATATACCTACCGTGGTGAGAAGAGATATCCTGTATCCTGCCCTGTCATTTTCTTATTCCCTTCAGACAGGGTCTCTGTACTGAACAGCTTTAATTGTCAACTTAACACACCTGGGATCTGCGTGCCCCGATTGGGAAATTTCCTCCATTAGACTGGCTTGTGGCCAAGTCTGTGGGGCATCTTTTTGATTGTTGAGTTATATGGGAGGGCACAGGCTACTGTATGTGGTGTCATACCCGGGCAGGTGGTTGTGTTTTCTATAAGAAAGCAGGCTTATCAAGCACCAGGGTAGCAAGCCAGAAAGGAACATTCTTCCATGTCCTGTGGTTCAGCTCTTACCTACAGGATCCTGCCTACAGATTCCTGCCTACATGTTCCTGCCCTGAGTTCCTACCTTGGGCTCCCTAAGTGATGAATTTTGACCTGGGAGATGTGAGATGAATAAAACCTCTCCTTCCTAAGTTGGTATTGGTCAAAGTGTTTTGACTCAGTAGTTGAAGTCAAACAAGAATGGTGTCTCTCACTCAAGGTGGAGCCTGGCTGGAACCCAGCAAACTACAATGATCCTCTTCTCCTTGCCTCCAACAGTACTGGGGTTACAGGCACACTTTGGGCCATGACTGGGTGTTTACATGAGTAATGAGTTCCAGATATGAGTACTCACGGTTGCTTAGCAAGGGCTCTTATCCACTGAGCCATCTCTCCAGTTCCCTAAACTCTTTAGAAAACATATAACACAGTTTCATATTTTCATGTTTTAGAACTTGTAATTTTTTCTATCTAATTGTGATTAAGTGATAGCAGTGATTATGGTACATTGGTCATTACAGAATTTATCAGATGTATCAGATCATCACATTGTACCACATACCTGTGTATTATTACAATGCATCAACCAAAGATTTTCTAATATTTCATCTCTCTCATCTATTTTTGTGGAACTCTGTCCTCTGACTGTAGTGTGGCCATTGGCATACTTAGCAGAGCAACAATGATCACCCTCCAGAGACCCCAAACATGACAGTAATGTTGTCATTCCAACACACAATGGGGAGGAGGAGAGGAGGGCAATTACAACTTTTCTGTGATGCTAGTACTCACTTCCTCTTTTACCCCTCACTCATGTCTATGTAATCTTGCACTAGTTGTACAAGGTCAGGGAGAGGGGGGAGGATTGCTAGATTATACAGGAGGTGAAAAGTTAATTAAGAGGGACTCCGTCTAGGAAGGTTCTAGGAGGCTGTCACCAAGTCTGTATTGATGCAGATCTGTGGGGTTCATGATCTACTGGAAAAAAAGCCCAATAAACTCCTTGTTTTTACCCAGCTGGACCTGCGCACAACCTTCACTTTGGTTTGTTGTTGATAACCAATCTATGTCACCCTATGTCTGCAGTGAATAGTTTCTTCAACATCTCTCTTGGAAAAGATAATGCAACAGCTATTGTATTTAAAAGCTGGCACCAAAAAGTCATAATGGAATTTTACGGTGCAGCACTTAGTAACAAGGAAGGATGGTATGTAATATGTAAATGAAAATAAATGGGAAGTCTTTGGAGAGGCATTCCATTTTCTTCTTTATCAGGATTGTCAAGATTTTTGAAAACACAGAGCTGGAGAGATAGCTTAGCGGTTAAGAGCACTGATTGCTCTTGCAGAGGACCCGGGTTCAATCCCCAGCACCCACATGGTCGCTGAGAACCAGTTTCAGGGGAATCCGACACCCTCTTCTGACCTCTGCAGCATTGCACGACATGGGTGCACAAACCTACATCCAGACAGTACACTCATACACATAAAAAAATAAATAAAATTAAAAAAAATGTTTGCAAACACAATCTGTATTGCCTTCAATTTCCTTCACCTACACACCACTGAAGTAATAATTTCTCACTCTAAGTAAGCTATTTCACTTGATAGCTGTGGCCATTTCTTTCCAGCTATGACCCTAAGCTTAGCAAATGTCACCCACACAACTGAAGTAATAATTTCTCACTCTGAGTAAGCTTTTTCACTTGATAGCTGTGGCCATTTCTTTCCAGCTATGACCCTAAGCTTAGCAAATATCACCCACAGATCAACACGTATGTTGCAGGCAGTTACAGGGACAAAGAAAGCTTACTCAGATAAACCAGAAGAAACCCCTCCCAGAATCACATGGAAGAATTTCCCCAAACAATAACTCTTCCTGCAGCCAAAGTGTGTAATTGGCCAATGAATCATTAAATTTCTGATCCAGTAAAAGTTGTATAAATCAATGGTTCTTGTAAATAATTTATGAGAGTATATAGTCAATCTGTTTCACATGGTGGTGGGGGGTGGAGAGGGGTGAGCTAAGCCGAGCCAAGATTAATGAGACTGTATATTTTCTGTTCTGTGGGTAAATAGTTCAAAATTTGCCAGGGAATACATTGACAGAAAGCAGCAAACCTTTCATTTATGTGTTAGATATTTGGAGCCCATATTCCATAGAAATAAATCAGGTGATACAATGTCCATGATTAAATAAGTCCTAAGGGGAAACTAGAAAAATCACTAAAATGCAAACAGAAGCGAAAAAGGACTGAATTCTACACCATAGAGGCAAGTGGGGCACTAGTAATGAAGCAAGGACTAATTATTAGAACTCACAGAAATGTATTTTATATTAATGTTTATATTCAATTAAGAACTGGCACTGTCAGGAAAAACATCTCTGGTTTTCTAATTTTTGCATAATCATTCCTTATGCTATTAAAGAACATTTCTATTGTGTTGGTCTTAAATGCAAGCGTTTTGTCTGGGCCAGCATTAGGCTTACAACATAATTCAAGTGGGTTTGTTTATATCTTTTTGTAACCCCATATTTAGAAAAACACAAATAACAAAAAAATGAACCCTCATTGTTTATTTCACCCAATATGAATCCTATGCTCAATATATTTTTTTGTGTGTAGGTTTTACTATTTTTTGGTCTTTTTGGCACAGGGTCTCCCCAGCTGGCTTGGAAATGGCTATGCAGAAAAGGCTGGCCTTGAATTCACAGAGATCCACCTGCCTCTGCCTCCTGAGTCCTGGGAATAAAGGTGTGCACCACCATGCCCACCTTACTTTGCAATCTATATAGATTTATGTGACCAACTTGTAAAATGCATAAGAAAGACTACAAACAGGCAACCTGATGCATAAACGTCTATAAAACAAAGAGAATGAATCTAGCTAAAATTTGGCCATCCATGCAATTCAAATCTAATGAAACCATGAAATTGAAATGGATGATTAAAGACAAATAACACATTTTCACATGTGCAGGAGCAATAAATCAACCATCCCACGCATCACACACAGCTCAGCTTAAGAATGCCACCCTGGGGCTGGAGAGATGGCCTAGCGCTTAAGAGCGCCAACCGCTCTTACAGAGGACCCGGGTTCGATCCCCAGCACCCACATGGCGGCCGAGAACCGTCTGAAACTCCAATTCCAGGAGAACTCCAGTTCCAGGGGAATCTGAGACCCTCTTCTGACCTCCGCAGCATTGCACGACACGGGTGCACAGACTTGCATGCAGACAGTACATTCATACACATACAGAAATAAATAAAAAATTAATAAAAAAAATAAAAAAAAGAATGCCACCCTGGTAGACTGGAGAGAAGCCAGAGAAATTCAAGAAGTGATCAAAGGTGTGGCTAGGCCAGCTTAGCATTCAGTCCTTCAACCCCCAGGGGTTCGTTTGGTCAAGCAGTAGGAAGTCCAGTAGAAAGTCACCTTATTTGTATCAATTTTAATATAGTATTTTATTAATTGACAATTTCATACATGCATAGAATATACTTCCACCATACTGGCCTCTCACATCTCCCCTTAATTCTTCCCAGATTCATCCCCCACCTTCTCAACCTCTACCAAATTCATGTTCTCCTTTTATTGTTAATAACTCACTGAGTGAAGCTGTGTTTGGTAGAAATTTGACTGGCATGAACTTGTTCAGGTCTTGCACAAATCATCACATGCTGTGAGTTCACAAGTACAGTGGTCCTGTGGTGTCCAGTTTTCACTGACTTGTAGGCTCTTACCAATCTTTTTTTTTCCTTGTCTTTTTGAGACAGAGTTTCCCTTTAGTCCCAGCTGACCTGCGCTCACTATGTAGAGCAAGGTGGCCTTGAATTCACAAAGATCTGCCTGCCTCTGCTTCCCAAGTGCTTGGATTAAAGGTGTGTGCCACAACGCCCAGTTATCTCTTACAATCTTTATGCCTCCTGTCCCACCAAAGTCCCTGAGCCTTGAGTATGGGGTGGCATATAGATGTCCCATTTGTCGCCGAGCACACCACAGGCATTTATTCTCTCACAGTTGTGAATTTTTGTATTCCTGGGGTTCTTATTTAGGTAAGACAATTGATGACTTCCCCCTAACCTCCAGCAGCTTATATAATACAAACAAACTCATTTATCTTAGTGGCTAAGCATTTTGTCCCATTTAAGGAACTGGAAAATGGGATATCTATTAACACAATCCATGATAAGTCAAAATAAAGGACGTGTTAGGTATATAAATCCCTCATAAAACAACAGGTAAAGATAATCTTCACATAACTTATCTTTAAACCTTACAGAGGAGTGCAATAATGATGGTCTTGGCTCTATCCTAAGTGCCTTTATAAGGTAAAAGTGTAACCTAGCTATTATTTTAGCATTCTGACCTGCCAGCAAATCTCTCTGGAAAACCTTCTCCTTCAATTTCTTGATATATTTATATGGGTTACAAATTCCTAGGAGGATTAATGCAATATTTGGTCCTTTCATTAATAGAAAAAACAGGGGGTTGGGATGAGCTTTTGGCTGATACGTTTAATTTATTCCTAAAATACATAATGCTGCTTGCTGAGACTATTCCAACGGAGTAATTAGTTGAAGTTAAAATAATGAGATATTCCAGATAGTGATCTATGCATACAAATGTAGATTGATGTGCAATTTGTGATTCCTACATCATTTTTAATGTTTATACATTTTTTTCTAATTATAATAATCTTTTGAGTTAATGAAAATATGTTCAGTCATATAGATTATATTCTGGGAAAATTATTTTGCACAAGAGCTAATTTGAGAACTGGCTTAACAAAAAAAACCCTTCAGGTACATATTTTAGAACAAAGAAATTTGTAAATATATTTTGTAATATCTTCATGAGGAATACATGCATAGTTCATGACCCAACATTTCCAGTCTTAAGTATCCAATATAAAAGTGTGCCTATATCTTGTTACAGAGGTAAATATGACATTTTGTCTTATTTATTTTTTGAGACTGTGTCACCACGTAGCCCAAACTGGCCTGGAACCCAATATATATGCTAGGCTGCACTGGAATTGTCATGCCTCTTCCCTCAAGCTCTCTTATGCTGGACTTACAGGAGTGTGCTATGATTACTGGCTCCACTGTGTAATATTTTAACCTATAAAGTACTGATAATAGAATAACACTTTGGATTCTGGGCAACAATAAGAGATAATGGTGATTTGAACATCATATGGAAGAATTATTCCCTAGCTGTGACTGATGATGCAAAATAAGTTAGGTCATATACTATGGAATGCAACAACTATAGCAAGCCAATATTTATCCACTGCCCTCTGCAAACAAATCTATTGATTGCTTGTGTGAATATTGTTCTTAGCATTTGATGTGTTTTAACACCTATAATCCTGAAAAGATGTCTATGATAATGTGATGCTTTATAAAACACTAAGTAAGAGTAAAAAGCTAGTATATTTGAAGGAAATAAATAGCACATAAAGAGTAGTCAGATGAAAATCAGCTATGGGGATGCTTGAGATGATGGTCAGCTAAGCAGCTACATTTTTTTGAATCGAGTCTGGCTTTTTGGAGTAAATGTAAACTGTGAAATCTAAAAGATATGAAGGACTGTAGTAAGTGAAGATTCTGGAGGGAATCCTCCAGGAAGAAAAATGAGCTACTGAAGGAAGTTGTGGAAAAGGAGGAAACATAGAGTGTTTGAGAAAAAATAGATTTAAACCACAAATATCATGATTACAAGGAGAGCATTGATAAGCTGTGTGCTCATAAAGGGACAAAGGTGACAATCATGTAAGGTGTTTCAAGTTAGGGAAAGAGTCTCAATTTCCTCCTAAGAGTGTTTGGTGGTGAGAAGGGTATAAATATGGTGATGGAATACCTTTCGGACCCAGGCCATACAAAGCATTGAAATTCATTCCCAATGTGCTTAATAGGAGGATAAAGTATTGGTGAGAAGATAGTTGAATCATTGACACTAAAATATGTCTGTGTGTGAGAGAGAAAGAAGGGGAGAAGAGGGTTCGGCATCATTGTGTCTTTGTGCGGGGTGCTCCTGAATCACAGGAGCCTGGAACTCACTACAGATAGGTAGATTTTAGGGTATATTCACTCTTGGGTTGCTGGAAAAGGGTCTAAACTCTAAACCCTTGTAGGGGGTGGCTGTCTGGATGAAGCCCCACTTCACCTTTGCAGCCGGCGCCAGGTGGGTTTCATTTGGCACCATCGTGTCTTTGTGTGGGGTGCTCAGGAAGCACAGGAGCCCAGAACTCGTTCCAGACAGGTACTGGGGTGCGGGCTAAGTCAGGTACAGGAAAAAAAGGGGAAACACTCATGCCAGGGAAATGGCGAAGGGATAACATTGGAAAGGTGCAGGATAATTCTGCACCAAGCTCTACCAACCATGTAGGAGATAGCTACAGTGGGATCACCCTGTAGGTTACCCAAGAACCAGATATTAGAGGAATAATTGCAGACCTCTGCAGAGAAATTAAAGAACATAAAGAAGAAGTCAGAGAACTAAGGAGAAAGAATAAAAACTCAAAAAGGACCTAGAGGGATACAATGACATCTTTGGAAAGAACTAAAGGCAGAGAATGACAAACTCCAGAAAGAACTAGAGGGAGAAAAAACATACTCCAGAACGACGTAGAAACACTGAAAAAGGAAGGCAACCAGTGAAGTAAGGAGCACCAAGAAGTGATTGAGAAGCTCAAAAAGGAAATGGAAATACTAAAGAAATCACAGGATTAAATGAAAAAGGAAATAGAACACTCATCCAATCAAGAAGAAAGGAAAGGAAAGAGCCTCAGAAATAGAATGGAGAAAGCAGAACAAAGAATATCAGACCTGGAAGATAACACAGAGCAATTAAAAAGCTCAAATAAAGATTATGAAAAATTAAAAAATACACAAAAGTGGAACAACCAGGAAATATGGAACACTATGAAAAGATCAAACGTCTGCATCATAGGAATAGAGGAAGGAGAAGAATCTCAAGAGAATAACACTGATCAGATCTTTAACAGAATAATAGAAGAAAATTTCCCCAAACTAAAAATAGACAAGCCCATAAAAATACAAGAAGCACATAGGACTACAAATAAACAAGATGAGAAAAGAAAATCCCCATCCCATATCATAGTTCAAATGTTAGATGCCCAAAACAAAGACAAAATTCTGAAATCTATAAAAGAAAAACAAGTCAAATACAAAGGGAAACCCATCAGAATTACAAGTGACTTCTCGGCACAAACCATAAAAGCAAGAACAACATGGAGCAAAGCATTTCCTGTGTTAAGGACTATGGATGCCAACCTAGAATACTTTACCCAGCAAAAATGTCAATTAATGTTGAAGGAGAGAAAAATTTTCCATGACATAAACAAGATGATAGACTACATATCTGGAAATATTTGAAGCAATTCAAAGGGCAGAAGAGAGGAGCAACTATCCCTAAGCACCAAGGAAAAGAAACTAATAAAAACATAACCACAGGAGTAGAATCAGAGACTAAAAATCCAAATGGATAATAAGGTGAAAGCAAGCAACATCCATATTTCAATTATAACCTTAAATATTAATGGACTAAACTCCCCAGTCAAAAGACATAGAGTGGAAGAATGGATTAGGAAACAAAATCCGTATATAAGCTGTCTACGTGAAGCCCATCTCAATTTCAAGGGTAGACACAAACTTAAAGAAAAGGGATGAAAGAAAATATTCCAGGCAAATGGTACTGAAAAGAAAGGTTGTGTTGCTATTCTAATATCAGACAAAATGGACTTCAAAGCAAAATAAATCAAAAGAGACAAAGAGGGCCATTACATCTTTATTAAAGGAACAATTGGCAATGAAGATCTCAAAATGGTGAAAATATATATGCACCAAACTTTATAAAGAAAACTCTTCAGGATATCAAAGCACAGATTAACTCCAGTACACTAATAGTAGGGGACATCAATACCTCACTAAGTCCTTTAAACAGATCAACAAGACAAAAAAACAGAGAGACATCTGAACTGAATGACACAATACATCAAATGGACCTCACAGACATCAACTGAATATTCCACTCAAACACCAGAAAATACACTTTCTACTCAGCACCCCATGGAATATTCTCCAAAATAGACCATATCCTGGGACACAGGAAAAAACTCAACAAATACAAAAAGATTGAAATAATCTCATGCATTCTATCAGACCACAGTGCAGTAAAACTCAATAACACCAGGATAAGTCCTACAACCTACAAGAGCACATGGAGACTAAACAACACTCTCCTAATTAATGAATGGGTCAAGGAAGAAATAAAGAAAGAAATAAAAACATTCCTGGATCTGAATGACAACAATAATACAACAAAACAAAACCTGTGGGCCACTTTAAAAGCAGATCTAAGAGGGAAGTTTATAGACCTAAGTGCCTACATCAAAATAACAGAAAGAGCACAAGTGAACGGATTAACACTACAGTTAAAAATACTTGAGAGACAACAACAAATGAACCCTAAACGCAGCAGACAAGAAGAAATAACAAAATTCAAAGCAGAGATCAATGAAATAGAAACAAAAAAAAAACTATACAAAAAATCAATGAATCCAAAATTTGGTACTTTGAGGGAATAAACAAGATAGACAGACCTCTAGCCCAGTTAATGACAAGAAAGAAGGAACAACTCCAAATCAATAGAATCTGTGATGAAAGGGGAAATATCACAACAGACAATAAAAAGATCTAGACAAACATATGTGAATACTTTCTATTAAGTTTGAAATCCTAGAAGAAATGGATAAATATTTGAAATCCTGGGAATCACCAAAGCGCAACCAAGAAGAGATCAACAGCTTAAACAGATCCATAATATATGAAGAAATTGAAGATGTACTAAGATGCCTCCCAACCAAGAAAAGCCCAGGCCCAGATGGTTTCACGGCAGAATTCTATAAAATATTTCAAAATGACTTAAAACCATTACTGCTCAAGTTGTTTAGAAGGATAAAAATGGAGAGAGTTCTCCAAGAATCCTTCTATGATGCCAGCATCACTCTATTACTAAAACCAGGCAAAGATACAACCAAAAAGGAGAACTATAGACCCATCTCCTTAATGAACAAAGATGCAAAAAATCCAAATAAAATACTTGCAAATCACATATAGTTCCACATGAAGAAGATCATCCACCATTACCAAGTTGGATTCATTCCAGAAATGCAGGGATGGTTCAATATACGAAAATCAATAAATATAATCAAACATATAAATGAACTAAAAGACAAAAACCATACAATCATCTCAATTGACACGGACAAAGCCCTTGACAAAATCTAGCATCCCTTCATGCTTAAAGTCCTAGAGGGAATTGGATTGGAGAGATCATTCCTCAATATAATCAAAGCCATATACAGGAAACCCACAGCCAATATCATCCTAAATGGGGAAAGTACAGAAGCATTCCCTTTAAAGATAGGACATCAGCAAGGCTGCCCCCTGTCACTACTCCTTTTCAATATATTGCTTGAAAGACTTGCTAAGGTAATAAGGCAAGAAAAGGAAAATAAAGGAGTACTAATTGGAAAAGAGGACATCAAGCTATCCCTTTTTGCTGATGATATTATCGTTTACTTAAGGAATGGTAAAAACTCCTAGAAACGATTTAGAGCTTTAGTAAAGTGGCAGGATCCAAAATAAATCTAGAAAAATCAGTCGCCTTTCTTTACACCAAAAACAAACAACAGAAGAAGGAATACAAGGAGACCTTCCCACTCAAAATAGCCTCAAAAACAATAAAATACCTAGGAACAAACCTAACCAAAGACACCAAGGACCTGTACAATGAAAATTTTAAACCACTCAAGAAGGAAGTTGAAGAAGACATAAGAAGATGGAAAGATCTCCCATTCTCATGGATTGGGAAAATAAGCATAGTAAAAATATCCATTCTACCCAAACTCTTATACAGATTTAATACAATCCAATCAAAATCCCCAAGAGTTTCTTCAAAGGCTTGGAAAAAAATCCTTAATTTCATTTGGATAAACAAAAGACCCTGAATAGCCAAAACAACCCTGAGTGAAAAGAGAAATAAAGGGGGGGCATCTCTATACCAGACTTCAAACTATACTACAGGGCTATAGACATAAAAACAGCTTGGTACTGGTAAAAAACCAGACCAGTTGACCAATGGAACAAAACTGAAGATCCAAACCTGAACACATCTAATTTCAGCCCCCTCATATTCAACAAGGGGGCCAAGAAGACACAATGGAGGAAAGACAACATCTTCAGGAAGTGATGTTGAAAAAACTGGATCACCACCTGTAAAAGAATGAAATTAAACCTCTATCTCTCCCTGTGTACAAAATCAATTCTAGATGGATCAAAGACCTCAATATGAAACCCAAAACTATGAAGGCGATAGAAGAAAAACTTGACAGCAGACTACAAGACATAGGCATAGGAAAAGACTTCTTAAATAAGACAGCAGCTGCACATGAAATAAGATCAACAATTGACAAATGGGACCTCATCAGACTCAAAAGCTTCTGTACATCAAAAGAAACAATAAAGGAAGTTAATAGAAAACCCACAGAGTGGGAGGAAACCTTCACTGCAGATTCATCTGACAAAGCGTTGATTTCCAGAGTATACAACCTATTTAAAAAAAAGAAGAAAGAAAACAAATGAATCACTCAAAAGATGGAGCAAAGAACTGAATAGAGACTTCACAGAGGTGGAACAAGATATGGCTGAGAAACATCTCAAAAAATGTTCAACATCACTAATTAGGGAAATGCAAATTAAAAGCACTTTAAGATATCATCTCACTCCAATAAGACTGGCTAGGATCAAGAAAACAAATGATGTCAAGTGCTGGAGAGGTTGTGGGGAAAGGGGAACACTCATCTATTGTTGGTGGGAATGTAAACTTGTACAGGCACTATGGAAAGTAGTGTGGAGAACCCTTGCAAAACTCAAAATGAGTTTGCAATTTGACCCTGCCATAGCACTCCTGGGTATATACCCATAAAACTCATCTTACTGTATAAATACATGCACAGCTATATTTTTTGCAGCTCCTTTCACTATAGCAAAATGCTGGAACCAACCCAAATGTCCCTCAACTGACGAGTGGATAGAGAAAATGTGGTACATGTACACAATGGAGTTCTATGCAGCAGTAAAGAAAGATAACATCATGAACTTTGAAGGTAAATGGATGGAACTAGAAGATGTTATGTTTAGTGAAGTAACACAGTCCCAGAAAAACAAACGACGAATAGTATCCCTCATCTGTTGATGCTAGCGTCAATAACCCAGTTGTAAATACTTCTTGTGGGGAGGGATGCATATTGGAAAGAACAAAAGCAGAAAGACTGCATCAAAAACTGACTGAAATGGTTGAAACTGGAGGGGTGGGATGGGTGGGAGAGGGGCAGGGGTCTATATTCAATTAATATATATTTAATTGATGTGAGTTTAACAAGTATCTAATTTTGCTCAAACTCTATCTATAAACTACATGGTACTTTAGGACTCAGTAAAGTAAAAATATCTATATTAAACAGCATTGGTTCAAAGGTTTTAATGAAAATGGTAATACATCTATGTTAAGTGGAAATATAAATTGTTGTCCACATTTGTTCTACTTAAAATCTGTATAACAATAACCTTGGGATTAACAGATACAAACGTTCTCTATAATGTCTGTATCATCTTGTAACATTCTCTTTTACCTGTAGGATAATTTAACTTAAGGAATTAAGCTTGCTTCCGAAATTAACAACATACAGTCACCCAAAACAGCTTGGGTAAATTTAATGAAATTTACACCTTGATTCCTGCCTGTAGGTATTGTACTAAAACTGCCTTTTTGAGACTCATGGGTCAAAAAATAAAAACCTAAAATAAAAAAAAGGGGTGTGTATAGTTATATATTAAACCTTTTTGTCAAATTTTCAATTTAAATCTTAAAACTAACTATGGGAAAAGATTTGCATTTTCCCACATGTCAAAACGTCACCAAATTAATGGCTGAGAAAGACAAGATACAGCTTTGCATTGTGCAGGATGTACAAGAAATGCCAACAGAGAAGTTGGCCCATCTAAGCATTAAAAGGAAGAAAAGCCTCAGATAGCTACAGACATCAAACATCTCTATGGATCCTATTTGTAAGAACTGTTTATAATGAGTCCTTATGAACCTTACCTTCTAGGGGCTGCAATGTTTTAATATGAGAGACCGCCTTAACTCCTTTTCATAGAACAAAGAAATACATGATGGTAATGAAGTCATTCTCTAACCATAACTTAGAGCCAACTGTTATAGAGGTAATCTCCTACAAAACCTGTATAACTGCTTTCTTTAATTGACTAATAGACATAGGAAATGTGAAAAGGATTATTTTCTATTCAGAGCCAAATATAATACTAAAGTCTTTTCAAGCTGTGCATTTAAGCAAAATATAATAATACACAGGAGAGTTCTGATATCAGCAATGGATTATTCTGCAAAGGAGATGTTGGCCAGGGGATCCAAGCCTCCCCAAAAGGTAAAGGCTTCTTGCCTGTAAACTGGGATACCTTCAAGAAGAGAGGCGGTCAGTCCCTGCTGTCGAAGACCTGATGCAAGCATGGGAAAGATGTATTGAGACCGCACTTGCAAGTGTACAGTTGGTCTCTGGAATACCAGAGAGTGTTACCAAAGGCCACTAAACCAATAAAGCAATAAAGCAAAAATTGGTCTCCTTGAGTCAAGCAAGACTCTTCCGTCAGCATCAGCTGCACCTCACCTGCCTGGAAATACTGTGTAACAATGTCAGCCACATGTCTGTATATCCCAAATATAATTGTCTATTATTTCTCTCCTTGGAGGAATAATTCATGGCTGATGCCACAAGCTTACATCCTCTAGTGGTTAGGAGAATTTATAAGCCACCATAAAAACTTGTCATCTTTTACAGAAAAAATAAAATTCATGAATTAGCCTACCATCCAAACCTCTATGTCTATACCAAAGTAACCTACCATAATAATTAGTACTGTTTAAATACTTACATATCTAATTACTTGTGCTTCATTAGTAGGATTGAAAGGTTATTCCTGGCCAAACTGTCAACCAATGAAAGGAAACAGCCAGAACTGATCAGAGTCCAAAACAACATCTCCAGAAAAAGTAGACTGTTTTGCTTCTCGTCAACCAGTACCCTTTTTCTAAGCCTAGGGAACAATCTGCAGAAGAGGGGGCATGGTAGAATGTAAGGGCTGCAATTGGGGTGAATGGTGAAACTACAGCAACATAGTCTGGACACTTATTTGACCAACATGTTTGTACATATAAGCCCCACCAGGTGGATGCGGGAGACATGGGCTGTGTGGGTTTGGGCATAGCTGCGTGCAAATTGGTTTTACGTGACTTATTACTTATTGTTAAAAAAATTAAAAAATTGAAAAAATAAGAAGAGAGGTAGAGAAAGAGAGGGGAGATTGGGAGAGTGGGAGAGTGAGAGAGAGAGGGAGAGAGAGAGAATCCTATTTATTTACATAAGAATGACATTCTCGTGTTTGACACAATATGGATGAACTGCAGGACTTTCTATTCCAAAATATAAGCTGGACACAGAGAAATCTCACTAGCACATGATCTCTCATATATGTGAAGTCTAAATAAGTTGCTGTCCTATACCTTGAGACCAAAAAAGTAGTAAACAAAGTCTGGAGAGTTTGGAGGAGAGAGGGATTAAAAAGGGCTGGCCATCAGGTACAACAGTATAGTTATATAGGAGTATTTCTGGTGTGCTAATACACTACGGGGTGAATATAGATTGCAATAACTAATTGTATATTTCAAATGGCTGGAAGAAAAGAAGTACAATGTTATCACCACAAAGATATGATCATTTGTATTCTAGTTATTTTGATTGGGTCACTCTATAATGTGTGCATGAATCAAAACAGTTCACCCAATAAACATGTACAACTATTATGTGTCAATCCAAAAATAGGGGCTAGGAACACAGGAGGGTTTTGATTAAAGAAATGGCCATTTGATCATCTAGGGTATTGGAATTTGAGGCTCGTGGTGGGATGTAGTTCTTGATGTTATATGTGCTCTGATGTCCAAAGATCTGCTGGCCTCTTGACATACACCCATGAATTTGATGGCTCTGTGGGCAAGCCCACAGCTGGGGAGGACACCACAGGCCAGAAAACTGCTGGTTTCTTTGGCACCCACATGTGCACGACCCTGTGGCCCCAGGCTGTTAGCCTTTGCAACCACACAACCAATCATGAGAAACAGTCCCATGTCTGCACAAGGAAAAAAGAAAAACTAACTGAAATATTAATAGTTCCATGATCTATCAAGTAATACCTCAGATATCTCTGGCTGGTAGTAAAGATTGTAGGAACTCTTTTTATTCAAACAGGGAAAATGGCTATAGAGGGTTAGGTCAGGCAGCCCTCACTTTGGATGACATCACTTCCCAGTGGCCAATGTCAGATTGCCACGTCACCATATGCCACCTCAGCTGTGGTTTTGACCCAGAAAAAGAAAGGTAAGTTCACGGCACCAAGCATACCATCCCACACATTCACAATGCAGCCAAACTCAGATGCCATATTACACCTTGGAGATTCCAGCAAGAACAAAGGTTCAAGGTCATGATATTTTGGAGTAAAATGTCAGTAGCACAAGTGAAGAAAATTGGAGGTGTCTAGAACTTTATCTTAAAAAGAGAAGCTGGAACAAGTATGTATTGATGAGCATAAGAAGACATGGACAAGGATCAAATATGGAAGCTGGGAAGGTGGCTCGGTCAGTAAAGTGTTTGCTGTTCAAGAAAGAAACTTAAGATCCCAAGAACACTTCGAAAACTTAGAAAGTGGTACATGCTGTAACACAAGTGCTAAGAAGGAATGACAGGTGGGTCTTTGGGGGTCACTAGACAGCCAGTCTCACGGCTGTTTAGCAAGTTATAAGTCCATGAGAGTCTGTGTCAGAAAAGTTAAGGTATACAGCATTGAAGAACAACATCCAAGGCTATCTTCTGGTCTCCACAGACCTATTCACACATGGGGACATGCACAGTTGCACAAAGAAGCATACACAAAACATCAAATGTGTATACCACGGTGCACATGATTTTAACTCCCATGAAGAAACAAGAGAGAGTTGGAGGTTCTGATGTATACAGAGCCAGTGCCTGTATTTGAGATGTGTTCATTTAAAGACACATGTATGCTTTAAAGTGTACATATTATGTGGTCAGCAGTTGGATTTAGGGATTCAGGAGACAGGTAAGAGATGGAGACAATAAATTGGGGGCATTGTGATGTGATGTAAATGCTATGAAGAACCATGGAGAGAATGTGATTTGTAGATACAGGATCCAGAGGAAAATTATGGGTTGGGCAGGACACCTAAGAAGTATCCATTTGAACAGGAATAGAGAAGCAGATAATGAAAAGAATAAAAGCATTGTATAAATGTCTGATACTATTTAAGCTTTTTAGAAAGTTGGCTCACAACAGAAATAATTTAATGAAAAAAAAAGAACATTAAATGTCATAGCAAATACATATAAGATGCTCTTTAAAAACTTCCCAGGATTCATCCAGGTGTGGCGGTGCATGCCTTTAATCCCAGCACTCAGGAGGCAGAAGCAGGTGGATCTCTGTGAGTTCAAGGCCAGCCTGGTCTACATAGTGAGCTCCAGGCCAGCTGGGACTAAAAGTGAGACCCTGCCTCAAAAAGACCAAAAAAAAAAAAAAAAAAAAAAAAAAACTTTGCAAGATTCAACTTAATACCATCAAAAATATCAAATGAAAATGCCAAGACCTTTAACAAGTGTCCTTCTTGTAGATGAATTTTTCACATGCATCTCATCTCATGACACACCCAAGTGGCCACAGTTACCTGATTATGTGATCCCCTTGTTGTGTGTTAATTTACCCTTCCCAGGCGGCCCTTTCAAATGGTGGCAAGATGGCAACTGGACCAGCTGTTAGAGGTCATTGTAAAGTCATCACAGTGTCTGCATGCCTACAATGGAGCAAAGTCAAGATCATTCAAGTGGCCTGCTGAAATACCCACGGTGCAATATTAGCTCTGGTTTCCGGAAGTTGGGTTTTGTACTTTGGGTATATTTGTGCAAAGGTGTTGTTTTACAAAAAAATCAATGAATCCAAAAGTTGGTTCTTTGAGAGAATAGACAAGATAAAACAGACAACTAGCCCAGTTAACCAAAAGAAAGAAGGAACAACTCCAAATCAATAGAATCTGTTATGAAAGGGGAAATATCAGAACAGACAATGAAAAGATCCAGACAATCATACGGGATTACTTTAAAAACCTATACTCTACTAAGTTTGAAAACTTAGAAGAAATGGATGAATATCTGAAATCCTGGGAACCACCAAAGCTCAATCAAGAAGAGATCGACAGACTAAATAGACCAATAATATATGAAGAAATTGAAGATGTAATAAACAGCCTCCCAACCAAAACATGCCCAGGACCAGATGGTTTCACAGCAGAATTCTATAAAATATTTCACAAAGACTTACAACCATTACTACTCAAGTTGTTTAGAAGGATCAATACGGATGGAGTTCTCCCAGATTCCTTCTATGAAGCCAGCATCACTCTGTTACCAAAATCAGGCAAAGATGCAAACAAAAAGGAGAACTATAGACCCATCTCCCTAATGAACACAGATGCCAAAATTCTAAACAGGATACTGGCAAATCGTATACATACCCACATCAAGAAGATCATCCATCATGACCAAGTTGGATTCATACCAGAGATGCAGGAATGGTTCAACATATGAAAAACAATAAATATCATCAAGCATATAAATGGACTGAAAATCAAAAACCACACCATCATTTCAATTGAGGCAGAAAAAGCCTTTGAAAAATCCAGCATCCCTTCATGTTTAAAGTCCTGGAGGTAATTGGATTGTAGGGATCATTCCTTAATGTAATCAAAGCCATATACAGGAAACCCACAGCCAATATCATCCTAAATGGGGAAATGACAGAAGCATTCCCCTTAAGTGTAGGAACTCGGCAAGACTGCCCCCTGTCACCACTCCTTTTCAATAAAGTGCTGGAAACCCTTGCTAGTGCAATAAGGCAAGAAAAGGAAATGAAAAGAGTTCTAATCGGAAAAGAGGAAGTCAAGCTATCCCTTTTTGCTGATGATAAGATTGTCTGCTTAAGGGATGCTAAGAACTCCACCAGCAATCTCCTAGAAATGATTAAGAACTTCAGGAAAGTGGCAGGATACAAAATAAATCTAGAAAAATCAGTAGCCTTTCTCTACACCAACAATAAGCAACTGAAGAAGGAATACAAGGAGAACTTCGCACTCACAATAGCCTCAAAAACAATAAAATACCTAGGAACAGACCTAACCAAAAACACCAAGGATCTCTACAACAAAAATTTTAAACCTCTGAAGAAGGAAATTGAAGAAGACATCAGAAGATCCACAAACCTCCCATGCTCATGGATTGGGAAAATATAGTAAAAATAGTATACAGATTTAACGCAATCCCAAACAAAATCCCCAAGAGCTACTTCACAGTTTTGGAAAAAAAATCCTCAATTTCATTTGGAAAATAAAAAGACCCCGAATAGCCAAAGCAACCATGGGTGAAAAGAGCAATACAGGGGGGATAGCTCTACCAGACATCAAACAGGGCTATAGTCATAAAAACAGCTTGGTACTGGCACAAAAACAGACCAGTGGTCCAATGGAATAAAACTGAAGATCCCAACCTGAGCACATACAATTTCAGCCATCTCATGTTTGACAAGGGGGCCAAGAAGACACTTTGGAGGAAAGACAGCATCTTCAGCAAAGGTCTTGGCAAAACTGTATCACCACCTGTAGAAGAATGAAATTGAACCCCTAAATCTCGCCCTGTACAAAGGTCAATTCCAGATGGATCAAGGACCTTAATGTGAAATCCAAAACTCTGGAGGTGATAGAAGAGAAACTTGGTGGCAGACTACAAGACATAAGAGTAGGAAAAGACTTCCTAAATCAGACAGCAGCTGCATGTGAAATAGGATCGACAATTGACAAATGGGACCTCATTAAACTCAAAAGCTTCTGTACATCAAAGGAAACAATAAAGGAAGTGAATAGAAAACCCACGGAGTGGGAAGAGACCTTGACAGCAGATACATCTGACAAAGCATTAATTTCCAGAGTACACAAGCTACTCAAAAAACAAAGAAGAAAGAAAATGAATCACTCAAAAGATGGAGCAAAGATCTGAATAGAGACTTTACAGAGGAGGAATTGGAGATGGCTGAGAAACATATTAAGAAGTGTTCAACATCGCTAATAATTAAGGAAATGCAAATTAAAACCACTTTAAGATACCATCGTACTCCAATAAGACTGGCTAGGATCAAGAAAACAAATGATACCAAGTACTGGAGAGGTTGTGGGGAAAGGGGAACACTCATCCATTGCTGGTGGGAATGTAAATTTGTACGGCCACTAATGAAAGCAGTGTGGAGAACCCTTGGAAGACTCAAAATGAGCCTGCCATTTGACCCAGTCATACCACTCCTGGGTATATACCCACAAGACTCATCTAACTGCAGAGATACATGCACAGCTATGTTGATTGCAGCTCTGTTCACAATAGTGAAAAGCTGGAACCAACCCAAATTCCCCTCAAATGACGAGTGGATGGAGAAAATGTGGTACATGTACACAATGGAATTCTTTGCAGCAGTAAAGAAAGACAACATCATGAACTTTGCAGGTAAATGGATGGAGGTAGAAGACATTATGTTAGCTAAAGTAACACAGTCTCAGAAAAACAAACGACAAATGGTATCCCTCATATGTGGATGCTAGTGCCAATAACCCAGTTATAAATATTTCTTGTGGAGAGGGATGCATATTAAAAGAACAACAACAGAAAGACTCCAAAAGAAAACTGACTGAAATGGTGAATCGGGAAGGGTGGGAGGGGTCAGAGAGAGACACGTGTGTATATTCGATTAATGCGTATTTAAATGACATGAGTTCAAAAAGTATCTAGTTTTCCCCAGACTGTATGCAGGTTACATGGTGTTTAAGGACTTAGTAAAAGTAAATATGTCTATATTAAACAACATTGGTTTAAAGGCTCTCATAAAAACAGTAATGCATCTGAGTTAATTGGAGATCTAAATTGCTGTTGTCCACATTTGTTTTACTCAAAATCTGCACAACAATAACTTTGGGATTGGCGACATACAAATGTTCTCTATAATTTTTCAGCTGTACAGTATCACCTTGTGACAATCTCTTTAACCTATAGGATGATTTAGCTTGAAAATTAAGTTTGCATCCCAAGTTAGTCACATGCAGTCACCCATAACAGCATGGATGAATTCGATGAAATCTGTGTCTTGATTTCACCCTAGAGGTATGTATAATACAACTGCTTTTTTGAGACTCATGTGTCAAAAAAAAAACAAAAACCTAAAAAAAAGGGGATACAGATAGATATGAAACCTTTTTGCAAATACCGTGCAATTCAAACCTTAAAACTAACTATGGGAAAAGATTTGTATGTTCCAACAGGTCAAAATGTCACCAACTTAATATCTGAGAAAGAAAAAAAATACAGCTTTCCATTGAGTAGGAAGTACCAGAAAGCACCAGCAGAAAGCTTGGCCCATCTGAACATTGAAAGGAAGAAAAGCCTCAGATTGCTACAAAGATCAAATCTCTCTGTGGATCCTACTTGTAATAACTATTTACAATGAGTCCTAATGAAACTTACCTTCTAGGTGCCGCAAAGGTTTTAATATGCAGGACTTTTTTTTTTACCTCCCCCCCCATAGAGCAAGGAGAAATATGATGATGATAAGGTCATTCTCCAACTGTAAATTGGAGCCAACTGTTATAGAGGTAATCTCTAATAAAACCGGTAAAACTGCGTTCTTTAATTGAATAACAGACATAGGAACTGTTAAAAGGATTATTCTCTATTCAGAACCAAATATAATAGTAAAGTCTCCTTAAGCTATAGACTTAAGCAAAATATATTAATACAGGAGCTCTGACATCAGCAATGGATTATTCTACCAAGGAGATGTTGGCCAGGGGATCCAATCTCCTCCAAAATGGTAAAGGATCCTTGCCTCCAAACTAGGATAGCTGCAAGAAGAGTTGCAATAAGGCCCTGCTGTCAAAGACATGATGTAAACATGGGAAAGATGTATTGAGACCACACTTGCAAGTGTACAGATGGTCTCTGGAATACCAGAGAGTGTTACCAAAAGCCACTAAATCAATAAAGCAAATATAGGTCTCCTTGATTCAAGCAAGTCTCCTCTGTCAGCAGCAGCTACACCTCACCTGCCTGGAAATACTGTGCAGCAGAGGCAGATATATGCCTTTATATCCCAAATCTAATTGACTATTGGCTCTCTCTCTCTTTGGAGGAATAACCCACGGCTGATGCCACAAGCTTACATCCTCTAGAGGTTAGGAGATGTTATAAGCCATAGTAAGACCCTGTCATATTTAACAGAAAAAAATGAAATTCATGGATTAACATACCATACAAACATCTGTGTCTATACCAAAGTAACCTACCATAACAATTAGTACTGTTTAAATACCTATATATCTAATTGCTTGTGCTTCATTAGTAGGATCGAAAGGTTATTCCTGGACAAACTGTCAGCCCATGAAAGGAAACAGCCAGAATTGACCAGAGTCCAAGTCAACAGCTCCAGAGAGAGTGGACTGTTTTACCTCTCATCCACCTGTGCCCCTTTTCTAAGCCTAGGGAACAACCTG